>PVLC010001094.1:53168-158523 GCA_004027655.1 Graphiurus murinus | reverse complement strand
AAAAAACCCCAGAAAACAAGCAACGTCAGCAAGTAGCAAGATAAAAATCCCTGCAAGTTTGTAAGAACAGACCTGGTTTGGCCTCTGCAGGTCTTTTGGGCAGATTTCTGCTGCTGTGGGCGGCCGACAAGATGGCGGCTGCTACTGCTGCGCACGCGCCGACTCCCTGGTTCTCCCTTGTCTGCTCCTCAGACTCCAGTCAGCTGCCCGTTTCCCCACTCACCCTTGGGCCGATTTGCTTCTCCCCCTTCCGTCGAGAGGCTGTTCTTGCGGCAGTCCTGACCCAAGCCCTGGGGTGCAGTTCTCTCTGCTCCGGCTCCGTGAGGAGAGGTGAGCTGGGATGGGCCTGCGCAGGCTTAAGCTGGTCGTACCACGCGTTCCGGTCTCTGTCGAAGGTGCCTCGAAATGCCGCCTGGCTAGGATGAGGAGTTCAGGAGTCGCTCACTTCAGCTCTGGCCGGTGGGGTGCAGAGGGTTGTTGTGTATTTCTTTCTTAGTAGACTCCATGCCGGGGCCAGCTCAGTGGCAGCTTATGCCTGGCGGCGTGGCGCCGGGGCCGCGGAGACGGGCCTCCTCGCTCTCCCTTGTCTGCCCTCCGGGTTCTGCTCAGCTGTATTCCAGTTTTCGCAGCGTTTTCCACCTTTTTGTTGCTTTTTTTCTTCTTTCAAAAAACTGGATCCACGACTGATTTGAATCGAGCTCACAGCGGCTCTTGAGACGTGTCTCACTCCGTCGCCATCTTCCCGGAAGTCCAACCTGAATGTCTTAATGAGATCTGTATATAGTTTTATAAAAATAATAAAACATACAATATTGTTGCTAAGAGAATAATACATATATTAAATACTGTAAGTTTTAGTTGAGGCAGAACTCTGACTTATAAAAACTGCCATGAAGGGGAAAATAGAGGAAAACAGTGAATTTCAGGAGCTCTGAGACTCAGAACTCAATCACCAGGAAGACTGCTTCTGGATAACGGAGGAAAAGCAGCAAAAAAATCAACAAAACAATGAAAGTCAAAATGTGGCAGAATCAGAGCTAGAAAAGAGAGCAAAAGAGCACCATGCATCTCACCTGGTGAACACAGAGCGGTGGTGGTGATGCCATCTTGGCTAGGCCACCCTGGGGCTGGCAGCTGCTGGTACTGTGGCTTCCAGGGACCACCAGCAAGGAAACACTAGATTGTTGTGAGACTGGTGAGTGCAAACCATCATCCCAAACTGTCGGCATTTCACTTCATGCTTGACAGGGTCCTGACTACTGAGACAACCAAGCAGGAACCTGCGGCTCCTGCTGAACCCATCTATTCTGGCAGGAATCTGGAGGAGCACTCACCAAGACCATAAGTTAACAATTCATCCCAGTGGAAGAATGTCCTGTATGGCCATAGAAAATTGTGTGGCAAAGAAATACACTCACAGGGTCTGAGACTTTGCAACCCACCCCTGCAGAGGTGGGGGAGGGAGCTTCTGATGAACATAGTAGAAATGTGAATTAGTAGACAGCCCCTAGAGACATTTAGGCAGAAGAGACTTACTGTCTGCAGTTCCCCAAGCCCTTGTAGAGTCTCCAGGAATCACCACGGGACATCTAGCCATGGTGTCTGGGGTGAGATAACTCAGCCTATTGAGTTGCAGGCTCAGAAAGCAACAAACTTGTGCCTGGCTGTGTTTGGGCACTGTAATCACCAAAGCTAGAGGCCAACAAAGGCTCACATGATTGCAGCCACCCAGAGCATCAGTGATGTTCCTGGGGCTAAAACACTGAGTCACAGAAGCCCCAAGCTTAGAACTGCACAATTGCTCCCTGCCAGTTCCTGGGCTTTGGGTGGAGAGCCATCTTGACCAGGCCATACCTGGAGGCCAGAAGGTCCGGGGCCTGGCAGGTTTCACTTGATCACAGCTATAGGTTGGAGAATGCAACAGTCTCTCCACTAGCAGAGTTTGTGCCTGGCATGCATGCATGCTAGTGTCTGACAGTACCTCACAAGACCTTAACAATCAGATCATGGTGGTTTCCCAGGGGCCATCAAAGCTCAGCAGTCAGACTGAAAGCTTGGAATAGAGAAATAGCTTGCCTTGTTGAGCCTAAGCAGACTGGCCACAGAGGTTGGAGGTCAGCACTCTGCTGTATCACAAGCTCAAATCAGCAGAACAGTGGTGGCATCTGTGAAGCACTAAACTCCAACCAGTAGGCTGTAGGCTCTGAACAGATCATCATAATCTCTGACCCAGTGGAGTTTGGGCCTGGAGAGCACTACAGCCTGCAGCCAATCAGAAGCTCCTGTTTGCCTGTATTAAAAATTATATCTAGTTAAAGAGGATCTGGGGGAAAAACTTAAAAGTTTACTTTATGAATCAGATTGGCAGAAGCAAATATATACCCCAAGCATAGACCTAATTATAAGGGATAACAAATAGACACAGGACTCACTCATGAAGAGGAAGAAGATGCCAAGACAACAGAAAAACAAACCAGAGAATTCTGAAAACATGAGAATGAGGAACAACAACAACAAGGAAAAATAATCTCCACAACTCAATAACAAGGGAGATTACCAATGCTGATCTGCAGAAAATGCAAGAAGGGGAATTCCAAATTCTGATGGAAGGCCTCAAAGAAAGTATACAAGAAATGAAGGAGAAAATTGAGGCTCTAAGAAAGAACCAGAAAGAGACTTTGAACAAAATGAATTAAAGACCACAATAAAAACCAACTCTGGCAGACTAGACCACATGGAAAACAGTGTATTTCTCTTGAAAGATAGTTCATTCAAAACTGAAAATGCAGTTAACGATATACAGAAAATATCACAACAACACAACCTAAATATCCAAGAAATATGAGGCAATGGTAGGTTCATTCCCATTCGTCTGAGGATCCTCCATACTGTTTTCCACAGTGGTTGCACAAGTTTGCACTCCCACCAACAATGTATTAGGGTTCCCACTTCTCCATATCTTCGCCAGCAGGTGTTGTTGTTCGTGTTTTTTATGATTGCCATTCTGACTGGAGTTAGGTGAAATCTCAGGGTAGTTTTGATTTGCATCTCCCTGATGGCCAATGATGTGGAACATTTCCTCATACATTTATTGGCCATTTGTATTTCTTCTTTTGTGAAGTGTCTATTTAGGCCTTTGCCCATTTTTTGATTGGGTTATTTGCTTTCTTAGTTGAGATTTTCTTGAGTTCTTTGTAGATCCTAGATATTAGACCTCTATCTGAAGTGTAACTGGAAAAAATTTTCTCCCACTCTATAGGCTCTCTGTGGAGGTTCTTGATAGTTTCCTTTGCTGTGCAGAAGCTCTTCAGTTTAATTCAATCCCATATATTGATCTTCCTTTGAGCTGCTTGTGCTTTTGGGGTCTTGTTGAGAAAGTATTTACCTGTGCCTATGTGTTCAAGTGTTGGTCCTATGCCCTCTTCAAGTAGCTGCAATGTCTCTGGTCTGACTTCCAGGTCCTTGATCCACCTTGAGTTGACTCTTGTGCAGGGTGAGAAAGTGGGGTTTATTTCCATTTTCCTGCATATGGTAACCACTACTGGGTATATACCCAAAAGAATGGAAACCAAACTATCAGACCGATGCATGTGTATCTATGTTTATAGTGGCTCAATTCACAATAGCCAAACTGTGGAAGCAGCCATGATGTCCATCCACAGATGAATGGATTACAAAACTATGGGATATATACACAATGGAATTTTACTCAGCCATAAAGAAGAACAAAATCATGTTCTTTGCAGGGAAGTGGATGCAACTGGAAAACATTATGTTAAGTGAGATTAGCCAGTCACAAAGAGTAAAGAAACATATGTTCTCCCTAATATGTGGATGTTAGGGAGTAGATGGGACATAAAAGGGTCCCCAGATGAAAAAGTAGAGACCCTCAATAAACAAAGAAGTAGACTTAACCAAAGGGAATGGACGGGGGGTGTGGGGGGAAGCATACTAAGGCACATGATGTACTTACACAATTATATCAAGATCACTCACTGAAATGAACTTGAGAGGGAGGGAGGGCGAGAGAGCGGGGTGGGAATTGGGGATAGGGTCAGATGAGAAATGTGTGCACATTTGTCTTTATCAATTTGTACCTAACAAAAATGTATAAATACAAAGCATGAATCATTACTATATATATATATATATATATATATATATATATATATATATATATATATATTGTATTGCCTCATATATATATATGAGGCAATACAAAATGTCCCAGCCTATGGATAAAAGGCATTGAAGAAGGCATAGAAGCACAAACCAAAGGTATCAGAAATGTTTTCAGAAAAATAATTTAAGAGAATTTTCCAAACATTGAAAAAAACTTGAACACCCATGTACAAAAGACATACAGAACACTGCATTAAAGAAGTACTTCCTTATACCACATAATAATAAAAATGACTAACATAGAGGCCAAGGAAAGAATCCTAAAAGATTCAAGAACAAACAAATGGGTTACATTCAGTGGTAAAACAATAATATTTACTTGAGACTTCTCAACCCATGTCATGAATTCCAGGAGTAACTGGTATGATATACTATAGATCCTGGAAGAAAACAACTTCCAACCAAGATTGCTTTATGCAGCAAGGATATAATGCACAATTAATGGAGAAATAATAATGTTCCAAGACAAGCAAAAACTTAAAGAATTTGTGACTACCAAGCAAGCTAGTACTAGTGAAAATACTAAGAGAAATAAATCACAAAGAACAAAACAGAAACAAATTCTATATCCAGAGAACAGTTTAATCCCACCAGATGGGTAACTAAGCAAAGGAGAAATAACACTAAATCAAATAAAAAATAGAACTCAAAATGACAGGGAACAAAAATCATATCTCAATAATAACAGTGAATGTTAAAGGTCTTATCTCTCCCAATTAAAAGACATAGACTATAGATTAAAAACCACAATCCAACTATATACTGCTTGCAAGATACTCACCTTACAGCCAAAGATATTCACATGCTAAGGGGGAAAGGATGGAAAAGTATATACCACAAAAATGGAGACCGAAAACAATCAGGGGTAGCAAAGCTCATATCTGACAAAAAGACTTTGAACTAAAACACATCAGAGGAGACACTTCTTATTAATAAAAGGAACAATCCAATAAGAACATATAATGATAGTAAACATATATGTTCCAAATGTGGTTAAACCACATTTGTAAACGTCTTTGGAACATCAGGTCTCAAATAGACCAAACACAGTAATATTGGAAGACTTCAACACACCACTCATGCCACTGGATTAATCTTCCAGACAAATAAGTTAAGACTCTTCAGACCTAAAGAACACAATAAACCAAATAAACCTAACAGGCATATAGAGACTATTTCAAACAGTAACAGCTAAACCACATTCTTCTCAGTAACCATGGAACCTTCTCCAAAATAGACTACATTATGGGTCACAAAGCAAGCACAGGCAAATTCAAAAAATGTAATACAATTTTCTGCATCTTCTCAGATCACAATGGAATGAAAGTAAAAGCCAACAGAAAGACCAAAAGAAATTACATAAATACATAGAGCCTTTTTTTTTTTTTTGCAGTACTGGGGATGGAACCCAGAGGCATTCTACCTCCGAGCTAGATCCCCAGCCCTAATTTTTATTGTTTATTTTGAAACAGAATCTCACTAAGTTGTGGAGGGTCTCACTAAGTAGCTGAGGTTGGCTGTGAACCTGGATCATCTGGTCTCAGCCTCCCAAGTACTGGGATTATAAGCATGCACAGCCATGCCCTGCTTGAATGATACACTCTTGAATGAGGACTGTATTGGAAAATAAATAATAAGAGAAATTTAAAAATCCTGGAATTAAATGAAAATAGAGACATGATGTACAGAAATCTATGCAACACCTTGAAGGCGGTGTTAAGGGGAAAATTATAGCACTGAGTGACCACATAAGAAAAAACATAAAGTCACCAGATAACCTGGTAACATACCTCAAGAATGGAGAAAAGCAGGAGCAGTATAATCCAAAGCCAGCAGAAGGCAGGAGATAGTTAAAATCAGAGCAGAAATCAATGAAATAGAGAAGAAAAAAATCAATAAAATAAAACCCAGGTTCATTGAAAACATTAACAGATTGACAAACTCCTAGCCATGCTAGCCAAAAGAAAGAGAATCAACCCAAATTATTATAATCAGAAATGAAAAAGGAGACCTCACCACAGACCATGGGGGAAATTCAGACGATCATCAGAAACTATCTTGAAAATTTATAACAATAACCTAAAAGACATGGAAGAAATTGACAAATTTCTAGATACATATTACCTGGCTAAACTAAACCAAGAGGATATAGAAAATGTAAACTGACCAATAGCAGCAGAGATAGAAACATCAATAAAAATCTACCATTAAAGAAAAGCTCAGATCCAGAAAGATTTCCAGCAGAAATTTACAAAAAATTTACAGAAGAACTAAGCCCAATACTTCACATGTTATTCCATGAAATCCAAAGAGATGGAATTCCTCCAAATTCCTTCTATGAGGCCAGTATCACATTAATACCAAAACCAAATAAAGATACCTCAAGAAAGAATATTACAGATGAGTATCACTGATGAACATAGATGCAAACGTTCTAAACAAAATACTAGACATACACATTCAAAATCACATCAAGAATATTGTTCACTATGTCAAGTTGGTTTCATCCCAGGAAAGCAAGGTTGGTTCAATTTATATAAATAAATACATGTTATTAACCACATAAATAGAACTAAGAACAAAAATCACAGCATCATCCCAATAGATGCTAAAAAGCATTTGACAAAAATCCAACACCCATTCATTTTAAAAACACTGAAGAAAATAGGAATAGAAGGAATGTATCTCAACATCATTAAGGCAATATACAATAAACCCAAAGCCAATATCATTTGAATGGGAAAAAATTGTGGGAATTCCCTTTAACATCAGGAATGAGACATGAATATCCACCATCACCTTTGCTTTTCAATATAAGCCTTAAGACTCTTGCCAGAGCAATAAGACAAGAGAGAGATATCAAAGGAATTAAAACAGAAAAAGAATAATTAAAATTATCTTTATTTGCAGATGACAAGATCCTAAAACTAGAAGACCCAAAAACCTCAAACAAAAGATTACTAGAACTGATTAACAAACTTATCAAAGTAGTGGGATACAAAATTGACCTAAAAAAATTAGTAGCTTTTCCATATGCTAAACATGATTCCACTGAGAAAGAAATCCAGAAAATAGTTCCATTCACAATAACCTCAAAACCAATAAAATACCTAGGAATAAACCAAACCAAGGAGATAAAATACTTCTACAATTAAAACTATAAAGTACTAAAAAAATGTTGAAGAAGAGAGAAATATCTTTCTTGCTCTTGTATAGGCAGAATAAATATTATCAAAATGGCCATTCTACCAAAAGTGATCTAAGGAGTCAAGGCAGTCCTTATAAAATACCTTTGCCATTTTTCATAGAAGTAGAAAAGTCAGTCATAAATTTCATATGGAAAATAAAAAAGACCTAGAATAGTCAAAGCAATTAATTCCAGACTTCAAATTGTGCTACAGGACTAGAGTAATAAAAACAGCAATGTATTGACACAAAAACAGACACATACACCAATGGAACAGAATAGAAGATACAAAAACAAATCCACACATTTATAGCCAATTGATCTTTGACAAAGGGGCCAAACACATACACTGGAGAAAAGAGAGTCTTTAAACAAATGGTGTTGGGAAAACTGGTTATCCATTTGTAGAAAAATGGAACTAAATCCTTACCTCACACCCTGTGCAGAGGAATCAACTAGAAATAGATCAAATACCTAGAAGTTACACTAAAGACTGTTAAGCTACTAGAGGAGGGCATTAATTCAACATTCCAACATATAGGGACATGTAGAAAATTTCCTCAAAAAGACCCCCAAAGCTCAGGAAATTAAAGTAAGAATTAGCAAGTGGGATGGCATTAAACTAAAAAGTTTCTGCATATCAAAGGAAATTATCAAGTCTAAAATGAAAGCCTACAATGAGAGAAGATCGTAGCCAGCTAACCCTCTGATAGAGGACTAATATCTGAAATACACAAAGAACTTAAAAGTTTTTACACTAAAAAAAAAACAAAACACCAATCAGGAAATGGGCAACTGAATTTAATAGACACTTCACAAAAAAGAGATACAAATGGCCAACATATACTTGAAAAATGGTTTAACATCATTAGCAATCAGAGAGATGCAAATCAAAAATACAGTGAGATTCCATCTAACTCCAATCAGAATGGCAATCATCAAGAAGAAAAGTAACAATAAATGTTGGGAAGGATGTGGGGAAATAGGAACTCTTCTACATGGTTGGTGGTTTTGCAAACTAGTTTATTCATTATGAAGATCAGTGTGGAGATCCCTCAGAAGGATGGAAAAGAATCTACCATATGATCTGGCTATGCCACTCCTGGGTATCTTTGCAAAGGGGCGCAAATCAGATAACTGCAGTAATATATGCATTTTCATGTTCATAGCAGCACAATTTACAATAGCCAAATTTTTCATAGCAGCATAATTCACAATAGTCAAATTATGGAACCAATTAAGTGTTCATCAACAGATGAATGGATTACAAAATTATGGGATATGCACACAATGGAATTCTATTCTGCAATAAAGAAGCACACAATTATGTCATTTACAAGAAAATAGAAGGATCTGGAGAACATTAAGTGAGATTAGCCAATCATAGAAAGTGAAGGGTCATATGTTTTCTCTAATATGTACAAGTAATCGAGACATCAGAGGGACTCCAGACAATGGATAGGAAACCTCAGTGGAGCTGGAAAGGTGGTCTATGGGAAGGGGAGGAGGAAGATTGAGGTTCATTAATGGAAACACTACCATTGACTATGTGTCCATAAGTGAATATACCAATGTCAAGCTCAGTATTCTGTATCAGGAAGGGGGGAAATGGGAAGGTGGGGGAGGATACCAAGTGTTGTGTGCATATATGTCATTGTCAACATGATTTACATTATGATGTGATACTATAATGAACCAATAAAAGCACATTATAAAACAATGCAATGAAGGACAAAAGGAGATGCTCTTTGAATAAAGAGTTAGTGTCCAATAATTAGTAAGGTCCAAAGATGAATACTATAGCACATCTGAATATCAAGGGAATATAAAGTAAAAGAATACTCTTGGTTATAAATTTAGAAAACCCATTAATCTGTTGATGGACATCTTGGCTGGTTCCATAGTTTGGCAATTGTAAACTGCAGCTATAAACATAAATACACATGCATTGGTCTGATAGTTTAGTTTCCATTCTTTTGGATATTTTTGGTACCCACAAGTGGTATTGCTGGATCATATGATAGGTTCATTCCCATTAATCTGGGTATCCTTCATGTTGTTTTCCAAAGTGGTTGCACTAATTTGCAATACCATCAGCAATGTATTAGGGTTCCCACTTCTCCACACCCTCGCCAGCATTTGTTGTTCTTTGTGTTCTTGATGATTGCCATTCTGATTGGAGTTAGGTGAAATCTCAAGGTAGTTTTGATTTGCATCTCTCTGATTGCTAATGATGTAGAACACTTCCTCATACATTTATTGGCCATTTGTATTTTTTCTTTTGTGAAGTGTCTATTTAGATCTTTTGCCCATTTTTGATTGGGTTATTTGTTTTCTTAGCTGTGCTTTTCTTGAGTTCTCTGTATATCCTAGATATTAGTCCTCTATCAGAAGAGTAGCTGTCAAAAATTTTCTCCCACTCTGGAAGACAGCCAAGATGTCCATCGACAAATGAATGGATTACAAAACTATGGGATATATACACAATGGAATTTTACTCAGCCATAAAGAAGAACAAAATCGAGCAGAGCGTGGAGCTGCACACTTGTAATCCCAGCATTTGGGAGGGTGAGACTGGAGGATCCACGTTTGCAGCCAGCCTCAGCTACCTAGTGAGGCACTCTGCAACTTAGTGAGACCCTGTTTCAAAATAAAGAATAAAAAATAGGGCTGGGGTAGAATCCCGAGTACTGAAAAAAAAAGAAGAAGAACAAAATCATGTTATTTGCAGGGAAATGGATGCAACTGGAAAGATTATGTTATGTGAGATTAGTCAGTTACAAAGAGTAAAAAAGCATATGTTCTCCCTAATATGTGGATGCTTGGGAGAAGATGGGGCATAAGAGGGACTCCAGATGAAAAAGGAGAAACCCTAGATAAGCAAAGAAATTGACTTAACTGAAGTGGGATGGGGGGGCACCCTAATGCACATGATGTACTTTCACAAATATATCAAAGTCAATCACTAAACTGAACTTGAGAAGGAGGCAGTGTGAGGGAGTAGGGTGAGAATTGGGGAAGTGTTAAATGAGAAATGTGTGCATGTATGCCTTTTTCAGCTTGTACCTAACAAAGATGTATGATTACAGTGCACCAATTAAAAAAATAAAAAGAAAAAGAAAGTAAAGTTATAAAAACTCTGTAAGTATAGAAGTGTATACTATACTGTATTCTATTATTATAGTATATTTTATTACTCTACCCTACTATATTGTATACTGTAAAAATCTATAAGTATAGAAAGTATAGACTTTCATTGCCTGGAAAGAGACTGGTATACAGCCACTGATCTGGACATTGCTTTAATTAATCTAGACGTATTCAGTGAGGAGGTTAGAGGGAGGGGATGACAGCTATTGATCAACCTCATTAATTCTGCTAGCCACAGAGGAGAGTAAATAGAGGTTTTGTCCTTTTAAAGTTCAATGTAATAGGTTATACGAACATACATGGATAAGTTTTGTGTAATAAACAAGTGCAGTATTAGAGGTATGTGACACCCTTAGAACAGTGTAGGGATCTCTAAGAACTCAATACATGGCGATGTTGCCATTACTACTCTTTGTTCACTATTAGGATATCATGCAGGAAGAAGGGATTACATCAGTTGGAATGAGTTAAGGAAGGTTTCCCTTCATTTACTATTGCACTAACTTTTCACAATATCCACATGATGCATAAATAACTTTGATTTTTATAATCAGAATAATGGAGATTAAGAGCAGCTGACTAAATTTCCTCACTTGGCTACCACATGGCTAATGGTAGCATAGGACAGTTTTGAACCAGAACTGTCTGATGCCAGGAACTATCTTCTTTCCACCCTGTTCGTTCTTTTCATTACTGTCTTGGTCTTGTGATAACATATGATAAACATATGCAATTGACTCTCTTTATTCATGTGTTCTACAGTTGCCAATTCAAACAACTATGGATGTAAAAATGCATCTATATTAAACATGTGTAGAATTTTTCTTTCCAGTATTCCCTAAGTAATATATTATCACAAGTATTTATAGAATATCTATACTGTATTATGTAGTATAAATAATCTAGAGATGATTTAAAGTACACAGGAGGATATGCATAAGTGATATGAAAATTAAATACCATTTTATACAAGGGTTAGGACTCAAGCATGCCTTCTATAGGTTAATATCTGTGGAGAGTCTTAGAACCAACCCCCATGATGCCAAGGAATAATTATATATTATTCATTCTATGTTCTTATAGTATATAAAATTATGCAAGAGGTTTCCTATCAAAATATATATGGTATAATTAGAGAATTATATAAATTAGGAGGAGATGGCTTCAATAATTTACAAGTAGGGACACTCTTAAATTTTTTAAAGAAGAGTGTGGATAGAGTTGATATCTACACCACTTCTAGTAGTATGTTTTTTTTTAAATTTATTTATTTATTTTTTATTGAGTAAAGAAGCATATGTTCTCCCTAATATGTGGATGCTAGGGAGAAGATGGGGCATAGGAGGGTCTCCAGATGAAAAGGAGAGATCCTCGATAAGCAAAAAAGTTGATTAATTGTAGTGGATGCATGGGGCAGAGGGACACCCTAAGGCACATGATGTACTTACACAATCATATCTAGTAGTATGTTTTGATGTCATATGAGGCTTCAGTGAGTGCTAAGATAGCTCCAAAAAGAAAAGAAAATGCTTACGACAAGTAACACATCTTTTTGGAGATATGAGAGTATATGCTGGGTATTGGGAATACAGTATGAAGATGGACAGAATGCTTCTCTCACGGACATTACATTTTCTTGGGGGAATTAGAGACAATTATACCTACCTAAGTGATGTATTATTTCAGGAAATGAAAGACACTACAAATAAAACAAAACAAGTCATGAATGGTCTCATCATAGGTGAAATCCATGCTATCTATGTACATCTGAGAGTGGAGTGTTCTTGTAGGGACAAACAGGAAATGCATCTGGAAGTAGTGTGGTTGTGCTACTTGCAGCTAAGCAGGCAAGGTAGTTTTGGATATAGGATGGGGTCAAAAGGTGAGCAGAGCCACTTTATGAATGGCCTGTAGGTTCTGGTAAAGAGTTTGGATTTTAATCTAGTTGCCATGGCAGAAGAAGGGTTTTGAGGAAGATATGACATGATATGCACACATCTGCTGGCTTTGAAGGAATAAACAGCCATACTGTGAAAGAACCAACTGGGTAGGAATTGGGATTAGACTCTTAATTGTGGAGAGGGACTTCCAGTAGACAGCTAGTGAGAAAACAAGGAACCCAGTCCCACAGTAGTGAAGAGCTGAATTCTGCCAACAAATTCAATAGACTTGAAGGAGAACTCCAAGTTTTTAGTTGTGGGAAAGAATTTTGAACCTAGAAATTATTGAGTAACTAATATATAGTTTTCTGCTTTCTTTGATGGAAGGCCATCAGATGGGGTCACTGAAGACAGTGGCTCTGCTCTTGCTCTTTCTGCTATATTTCTTTCTTTCTTTTTATTTTATCTTATTATTATTCATGCATTGTAAGCATACCTCTTTGTTAGGTACAAATTGCTAACGACTTATGTATCCACATTTCTCATTTGACCCCTTCCCCAAATTCCCACCCTGCTCCCTCACCCTCCCTCCTTCTCAAGTTCGGTTTAGTGAGTAACCTTGATGTACATTAGGGTGTCCCACCCCTGTCCATCCCCTTCAGTTAAACCAACTTCTTTGCTTATCGAGGGCCTCTCTCCTTTTCATCTGGAGACCCTCTTATGTCCCATCTTCTCCCTAGCATCTGCATATTAGGGAGAACATATGCTTCTTTACTCTTTATGCCTGGCTAATCTCACTTAACATAATGTTTTCCAGTTGCATCCATTTCCCTGCAAATAACATGATTTTGTTCTTCTTTATGGCTGAGTAAGGCTTCCCTATATGGTAGCCTAGAGTTAAATTTAAACCACTATAGTTAACTGTTATAACACTTGATATGCTTTAAGCAAAACATGGATAACTTATTTGTTCCTTTTTAAAGAAAAACAAATTGAACTCTGTATGACCTTGATTAATTTAAGGGAGGCCAAGTATTTGTTTGAGGAGGTTGGATCTCTTGCTTTCTCCCGTCTCACTTCTCAACTCAAAAAGTTTGTCTTGAAATAACTGAATCCCATCAACCTAGGACTCTACTGGTCCAGAGGCTTGAAGAACAACCACAACACCCAGGGATCATGCAGCCTGTCTGACACCTTTGCTTCAGTCTGGGA
Source organism: Graphiurus murinus (assembly GCA_004027655.1). NCBI lineage: Eukaryota > Metazoa > Chordata > Mammalia > Rodentia > Gliridae > Graphiurus > Graphiurus murinus. The sequence goes on along the minus strand of PVLC010001094.1, from coordinate 144,912 downwards.
GATGCTGAGGAGAGAACCCAACTCGCGCTATGTCTGGACTTTGCTCTGTTCCTCTCTGCAGAAACAAATATATAATTTCTAAAGTGACTAAATTTGTTATAATTTGCTATACACACACACACACACACACACACACACACACACACACACAATGTACCTGGTAGTTGGCTAAATGTTAAGATTAAAACAGTGGAAAACAAAAAACAGAACAGACTTGGTTCTCATCCTTCTGGATTTATGATTTAGATATCAAAGGGAGTATTTTAGTACAGAATGTTACTACAATAGAAATAGAATGTAACGGGAGAAGGTCATCTGTATTGGAGGAACAAGGATAGGCTAAGACTAAGAATGGAAAATTTAGTAGGCTTAGCTAGGCTGGAGGACTAATGTGGGGAAAGGTAGAAAGAATATTGTATAATGGAAAGGAGCAAGGACAAAGGTTCTGAGTATGGATGAGAAGTCAGAAAATTCAGTGAGTTCCAAATAGTTCATCATACCTACAGAGATAGTGGGGACAGAGAGTGATGAGTTCATGAAGGGCTTCAAATACCATGTCACAGAGTGTGAAATTTCTCTGGAAGAAAATGGGGAGCCAGTGAATGGTTCAAAGCAGAGAACTGGTAGCATCAGATATGCCCTCTTTGCATTCTGCATTTAGCTGCATAATTAAATCAGAGAGACTTGCTTAGGGCCAGAGGATATGGCAGCTGGGGTATGGCAGGTAGGGTGGAATAAAGTGCTTAGGATTTTTTACATTTCTGTAATAAAGGCATTGATTTTTCTTAGCTTCACATATAGTTTATAAAGGAACAGCTAAAAATATAAGATTTACTTACCTACTGAACCTTTTAAGAAATGTTATATGACCAGAATGTCCAGACTATGGGAACAAAAGATTCAATCAAGTGTCTTCCTTATCATCTCCTGTGGAGGAAGGAAATTCTGACTTTTTGTTAGTTCACAATGGACATTGTTCTTTCAGGAGAAAGCCCTGTCAGAAAAGTGGTCACTCACAGTTTTTTATTGATTCTTACAAGGAAGGTCTGAGAAATGATAAAATGCTTTGACCTTCTTAGCCTTATTGTGATCCTCTGGCATTCTGATGAAAAGCAATTAGCCACTTTTCTTCCAGTAATAGCAGTTCCAAATTCAGATCAAGTGCCCTAATTAGAAGATCATAAGCTAGAATAGAAAGGAAACTGGTCACCTGAAAATCCAAAGTAAGATAAATATTGATGTTTTATGCAGGTGCCACTCGATGTGGGCTGAGAAGGGTCACTGAAATAGAATTTAAAATTAATCTTGTCTTGCAAAATGGTGTGGGTGTCATAATGAATTCATTGTTAATAATTCTTAAATGCCAAGGTGCAAGTAACTTTTTCATGGTAATCAAAGAACTTCAAAAGCCTATGTAATTAGTTGTTTGATGAAAAAAGAAAAGCCATGGATTTGACCATCCTGTCATTGAGAGAGAGAGAAGTGGGATGGATACTATCAGTTTTGGTTCCACTGAAGGTAGAATATGGACACTTATTCTTATCCCCTAAATAGCATTTAGAGTGATTCTCTGTAGTCCTGAATAGGGGAATTGTTGCAGCCTTGAGCTTACTGTACAGCTATTTTGGTAAATGACAGAGGCAAAGCCTCCAACAAGGGTATCTGAAATAAGAGGTAGTTTGACAGCCTAGGAAACTTTGATCATGTGATAAATGAGTCAATAGAAGAAATCTCTAAGGTTAGGGAGCTAAAGTTCTATCAATTATGTTGCTCTATAAGTCAGGAGAACTGGGGAAAGAGTGAGAGGTTGCCTTTAAGCTTTCTGCCAGATGGATTTCTAGGAAAAAAGCTGAGCTGCATTCCAGAATTCTGTCTGTGTCACAGTTGAACTGAGCAGCACCATGTTAATGTAGGAGTAATGTGGAAGTCCTGACATGTTTCCTCAGTCTTCTAAATCAAACAACCTGTAGTAGGAAGTACTATTATTTCCGGTGATATCTCTGATGCAGACTGAAACAAATTAGGATATTTAATTGCAAACTATCTCCTGTTAAAGCTAATATAAAACCCATAGTCAAGCTTTCAAATCTGTTTTATTGAATTCTCTTCAAATTGTTATTACCCTTGATGAAGGCTGACTGTGAGAAACCTGAAATTCCAGAAGTATGAATGTGTCTATCTCAGGGACTATCTCCTTAAGTAAGTCTCTGAGGGTATTTTATTACTTAAATAAAAAACTTAGCCAGGGTTTGATTAAGTGGCCCTTTAATAAGCCAGAGTATTGGTGGCATGGAGGAATCTTTTTCCATTTTTCCTCAGTGAATGGGTTTATCAATCCTCAGATTCAAAGTCTAGAACATCCCTCAGGGAAAGTTCATCTTATGAGATTTCCAACACCCAGATCAACCAAAGTAAACTCTCTAAATCATTTTATATATGGAAGGTTAAATGAATCATTGGTTTTCTAAGATGGAGCACCTTCCCTGGCATATGTGGCTGTCACAAGCTGGGGGCATATCATTGGGAAAGTTGGAAGGAATCTGTTCTAGAATGCAACAGAAAACATTTAGTTTCTGGACATATGTGATCTTTGTAAATAAAGTGCCTCACTCACCTCATCTCCAGTTTCTGCCAATACACTTTTCCTAATAAAGTCTAAATAGGTGTCACATCAAAAAATAAATTGGTGGTGGTGTTTGTATAAAGAAGAGACAAATCTTCCCAAGTTCTCTAATCTGTACCCAAGGACCAAATGAAATATTACTTAACATATTTTACTAGTAGGTATATTTTAAGTTATTTTCTATCCTGAGCTCCTAGAATCATCCCTCATTGGATATCCTTTGATTAAAAAAGTTAAAGGTATGAGAGGGATGGAAGATGAAGTCATAAAGAGTATAATAGTAGAAATAATGCTATGAATGTATATAAAATTACCAATTCCAATATCAAAGACATGCATGGGGAGAGGGAGGAAGAGAGATGGGACAAGTGGGGAGGCACCAAGAACTATGTATATACATCTGAGTCTGACACTCTATATCCAATATGATGTACAATTTACAATAGACCAAATTTAAAATCAAATAAATGCATGAGGCTTCGATTCAATTAGAAATGTATTTGGTTGGAAGCTATAAAAAACCTAAGCATGGTGACTTACAAAAATAAATTGTCGTTTTTCTTCTACAATGTTTTCCAGATGTAGATAATACCCCTTGACCTTTCCTCATTTCAGATATTTGATCATATTAGTTTGCTATGTGTGCCATAACAAAATGTCACAGACTGTTGACTCTAGAAGATTATTTTCTCACAATAGAAAATAAGGAATTTAAGAAATTAGGAAATAAGGAATTTTTCCCAATAAGAAATTAGGCTGCAAGTCTACGATAAAGATGTTAGCAAGGCTGGTTTCTTCCAAGGCATCTCTTCTTGTCTTGTAGACAATCATCACCTTTTGTTGTCTTCACATAACCTTTGCCAAGTGTGTATCTGTGTCCTAATATCTTCTTATAAGGACACCAGCCATATTTATAAGGGTTACCCTTTAACTTTAGCTTTTTAAAGATTCTGTCTCTAAATATAGTCAGATAGTGAGTTACACAGGTTATGCCTTCAACATAAAAATTTTAAGGGTGCAAAATTCAGTTCATAACACTGTTCAAGCTTGAACCAAGATGACAATATTCAGTGATGGGAGGATGTACCATACCAGCAAGGTATCCATTTTTAGAAGCCCCACTTAGCAGCCTGCTCATTGATCAGGAAGGAACACATCACCATTCCTAGATATGAGGGAATCTAGGAAGGTGACAGAATAGACATGTTTTATGATTCATTTAGCTCAATCACCATTGTTGCCTGGGGGTAGGCAGTTCATTTACATGAACAAAATCCAGTTTGGTTAGCAACTCTGAAGGTAGGGAGATGAATACCATATATGTAAATTCAAAATTTTCCTTCAGGGATGAAAAAGAAATAGAGAAGCAGGAAAGGTTTTGCTTTATAAACTCGTTTAATTTTAGCCTACTCCTGGGTCAGAGGAGGAGGTGGGGACAGTATTAGACACAGTTGCAAGGAGTTAGTGGTGTTTCTGCTGTTACCCTTCCTTCTCTGTCGGCTGAGTCCCCTCTTCCCATGCCTTATGGGGTGCTCTGTGCTAGGAGGTTTTCTGCATGTCCTTTGGTCCAAATAGAGCATCTGCTATTAGTGTGGACTCCCTGTGGTATCTAGTGTGAAAATTTTTCACTGAAATTCATTTCTAAAGGAAATTTCCATTTTAAGCTTTATGTTATAGTGAAAGGCTTTGCTCACAATTCAGGAGATTTCAGGCACTGGTGCACAAATGATGGAGGTTTAGGGTCAAAGCAGCCATTTTAGGGCCTTAGAAATCATGCTGATTTGCTGGCTAACTTTATAGGTGGCTGTCTCTTCTGCTTATCCAGAAGGCCAGCAGTGCATAGTCACTCCAACTAGGAAAGCCAGAGAATATTCAGTTGAGATTGTGTCATGTATTAGTTTTCACTGCTACATTTAAAAATTATCACAAATTTAGCTCCTTGTGATAATACCCAGTATGTGAGAAGTGTGTTCTGGGCTTGCCTGGATTCTCTGTTTAGGGTTTCTCAAGGTTGAAACCATGTTGTGCTCTTTGCTGAAAACTTGTTCACTGGTTGTGGTCAGAACTAGTTTCCTTGGTTGTGGGACTGAGGACCCTACTTTTCTTTCTGACCATTGCCCAGGGGTTACTCTCAGATCTTAGAAGCCACCCTTGCCATATATTTCAAGCCAGTCAAACATCTTCCTTGTGTCACAGCTTTAACTTCCTTTTTCCTCTTCTGCTATCAGCCAGAGAACACTCTACTTTTTAAGGGCTCATGTGATTAGATTAGTCTAGATAATCTTCCTAATTTAATGCCAACTAATTAACCTGAATTACATCTGAAAAACTCCTTTGTTGTGTAATATAAAATAATCAAGGAAGTAATACCAGGTCAGTGATCATGGAGGGGAATCTTAAAGTTCTGCTCACTACAGTTCTTTCTGTCTGAAAATTTATGAAAAAGTGGTTGCCTTATTTACTTATTTATTTGAATTTTGACAAATAGAAGGCAAAGGAAAAGAGAGATTTGACCAACTCAATGGCTTCATAGAGGGAATCTTTTTAACATAATCATGTCACATGAAAGGGGAAGGAGGAGAGTTGGAAGAGAACTATAAGCTTGATGAAAATAGGAAAAGAACCATGTTTGTTTTGTCTGCTTTTGTGTTCCCAGTGTAATCTAGTAAAATTATAGAGTAAGCACTCTGTGAGTATTATGAGATTATGTACTATTTAACTTTTGTTAACAGACATAGTTGGGAGCTGTGATATACTCCATAATGAACTATCCATAGTTTATTGCCTTCTTGTAATTGTCCCTGCTCCTGTGTGGGCAGACTCTCTTAAATGTTTCAGGGAAGGGGGTGTAGCTGAGGTTTCCCTCTACCACTTTGAGTTCCCTGTTCTTGAATTCTCTTATACTTCTTTGTGGACCAGCATAAAAGGCATCAGGAAAAGTTCATGAGCATTTCAATAACCTCTTTATCTTGTTTGCCTACAACTTCTAGATGTCTTCTATTCTAGGTTTCATTTTAAGAAAAGTATTTATTGTCCTTATCTTCCAGAGAGCCCAGATACTATGATCTCATGCACAAATTTTACATAAAAGTTCTGATTTATCATTATTTACATATATTTAGAATCTCACTTGATATATAAATAATATTAATTTTATCTCAAAGGCTATAAGTAATTTTTTTTATAAAATAAAATGTACATATATCCCAATTTATCTTTTTAAAAAGAAGTAGATGTCTTTCTCCTTCTTGCATTCAGGTAACATTAGCAACATATAGTGAAAAAATGTTTTTCTCTTACTTTTAATACATGGTCATTCCTCAGATTTTGAGGAAAAGTTACTGTGGAAACAAAATTTTAGTAAATAAACTACTAAATTATTGTATTATATGTCTTGCACCTTGAGTAATGTGATATATGGAAAATTACTTGGCTATTAGTCTTCAGTGGGAGCCAAATGAATAATGAGAATTGATAATTTATCTTACTTTTAAAGATTTTCAATAGTATCTGTGTCCTTGGGGCCACTTTCACAAATGTTACACTTTGTTGTTTCCTGATCTAAAGTGACAGGAGGCTCTTTTTTTTTTTTTAAGTCTAAGATTTAAAAGAAGATCGAGGCTTGTCTGAGTTACGTGTTCATAAAGACAGTCAGGAAGAAGCACAACCATTTGTGTTTCTTTTATAATGTTACAGCTAGAGCAATGGCTGCCTTTTCCCTCCCTGTGAAGTTTCCAAAGCACCCTAAACAGCTGCAGTTATTCTGTTATCAAATAAAAATCCCAGTACCAGCCTCACATCTCACCTTTTTCCATTGGTCCTTAGTCTTCATGAAGCTTCTGTTGCCATAATAGGAAATGTCAAATTCTCACCATAATGGGAAACATCAAATTCTCATTTTTAGTGGGCAGTAATAACTGGTGATACTGAAAGTCTCCTCAAATCCTTGCTAATGAACAAAAAATGAATAAGGTAGATGGAGAAACATTCATGTGGATGATTATCAGGATATTCAGTAAGCTTATAATTCTGGCTATCACATAGACTCTGAGGATGTCACAGTTGTCTGCAAATGAAAAAAAAAATCATCATTGATTGCTGATGTCCAAAGTTGTTTTGTCTTTTGGGTTCATTAAAGTTAATGTACATTTTCTATTAAAGAGAACTAGTTTCATTTTCAAATATATATATATATATATATATATATATATATATATATATATATATATATATATATAATCTTTTATCTTTGTATGATTTGTAAGTTACCTGCAGGCAGAAATACATGTATTTCTAAAACTAAAATAAAAAAATAAAAAGAGAGATTGAATTGAAAGGTAAAAGGAACTGAATTATGTAGAGAGTTTGTGGGACAGAAGTTGGGCTAGTCATTTCCATAATCAAATTATGGAACTAGTCCATGTGTTAATCAACAGATGAATGGGTCACAAAACTGTGGTATAGATGCACAAAGGAATTTTACTCAGCTATAAAAATGAACAAAATCATGACATTTGAGGGAAAAGAGATGGAACTCAAGAGTATACTGTGAGATTAGTCAGTCTCACAATTTGAGTCATTGTATGTTTTCACTTATGTGTGGAGGCTAGATAGAAAATCAGAAATAAGGGTAACATTAGGTAGAAGAGCAGAGTCTCCAAATAAGTAATAGAGGAGGTTTAGGGGAGGGAGGAGGAGGAACAGAGATGTAAAGAATATGGTAGTTAAAATAATGCTAGGTACATATACAAAAATACTAAGTTCAATTTCAAAGTCATATACAGAGAGGGGGAGGAAGGAGGTGGATCTGGAGGGATGTGCTCCAAGAGTGTGTGCATGTGGACCACCCAAATGTTGTCCAGCTGTTTCAAATTGTAGACACCACATACCTGGGGATGGAGCACATAAGCAGGGAAGATCTTTCTAATGGCATGCATGTGGGAAAAGGAATCCTGGGGGCTGTCCAAGTAGGTCCTATCTGTGGTGTGATACTCCCATGAGGAGAGCATCATGCACAAGGACCTGAACCTGGGGAACATCCTGCTGAACCAAGAAGGAGATGTCATAATCATCAACTTTGGGCTGAGCAACAGGGTCATGGCTGGGCAGAATCTTTTTTTTTTTTTTTTTTTTTTTTTTGCGATACTGGGGATTGGACTCAGGGACATTCTACCTCCAAGCTACACCCCCAGCCCTATTTTTTATTCTTTATTTTGAAACCGAGTCTCACTAAGTTGCGGAGTGTCTCACTAGGTAGCTGAGGCTGGCCGCAAACCCGGATCCTCTGGTCTCAGCCTCCCGAATGCTGGGATTACAAGCGTGCACCACCACGCCCGGCTTGGGCAGAATCTTAAGACATTCTCAGGCACCTTCCTGTTCTGTGCTCCTGAGCTCTGCCAGTGGAAACTATATGGCCGGTGGGGTAGATGTCTGGGGTCTGGGTGCCCCCCCCCATTTTATGCTCATCAACTGCCTTGCCTTTAATGCCACTACCTTTGAGCAGCTGAAGGAGCAGGTTATATAGGAACAGTAGGAGATGTTATCTTGTCTTTCCATCCATGCACAAAACATTGTCAATGAGCTCTTAACTGGTAACCCACCCTGAGGTTCATGAACAACCAAATCCTAGGGCACCAATGAATGAGCCAGGGTGAGCCATGAATGAGCCAGCCACTCCCCAAACATCGAAAGCACACCATCATGAGAGGCATGTATTACGTGAGTTATGACCTGTACTGGACTTCTCTTTTTGTGTTGAACAGAACATTTGGTGAGGCATTGGCTATATACCTGATTGTCCAAGACAGGGAAGTCAGAGCCGCAAGGGAGGGTGCGCACTCCAGGTTATTCCTGAGCATGGAGACATTGGGTTGCCTCCTTCTCCAGCAGATCATTCCACCTTCACTGTCCCCTCAAAGAGCAGAGCCAATGAGCCTGCCCTTTGCATATTCCCCTTCTTGCCCTCTGAACTTCTTGCTCTCTGAGTTTCTGACTGAGGAGGACACACAGGGCAGAAGGGTGACAGAAGAGACAGCCTGCCTACCATTGTCCTGTGCAGCCTGTGAGAGAGTGAAGAAAGCCTGCCTGCTGTTCCCTTGCAAAACCCATAGGAAAAGACACTGACTCATAGCGTAGTTCCCCACAATGACCTTAAGGCCCTCCAGGCCAGTTCCTATAACTCATCCTACCAGGGTCCTGGGGCAGAAAAAGATGCCCTTTCTACCCAGTGACCCCATTGTAAGCCTATAGCCTATACCCTGGACAACAGACAGGGCTGGAAGTAGGCAACCAGGAGACCTATGATGTTTATCATACAAGCATGTTGCTGCTGTCCACTGGCCCCAAAGATACTCTCTGGATCCATCCAAGTAACTCAAATTGAAAGGGAGCAGAGAACCAAGAATTATTTAACAATAAGCTGTCTCCAGTGAAAGTAGACTGCTGAGATAGACAAAACCAATCACATGGACAGCAATAGGACCCTGAACTTTGTGGGTCCTGACAGTATGATGTAGACATCAGCCCAGTGTGGACCAGGGTTCTCTAGGAATGACTACTATCATAAGCTTTAAAATTCTCTACACTTCTCTTCTACTTTTCCCCACTCAGCCTTGACCTGTTCCTGCTATGCTTCCTCTTAGTTGAAAATAACAAACATGCCATCCAAAAATAAACCTTAGTCTCCTGTATTTTACTTATCTTCTTTTGTTTTAAGCAATTATCATCAAGCATTGTGCTAATTGGCTTATGTTCGTATGTTATTGCAATTATCCCTACTCACCTGATGATAAAACTACTAGTTCTAGAAGTTAAGCTTTTGTCCCAATTTAACATTGTGAATAATTAGTGGATCTAAAATTCAAAACTATAAATTTTATGATATGCCATAGTAAAAACCTATTTACATTCTTTCATATGGGTCCATTTCACATTGAGACAGGAAAAAGAGAATACATAAAGATGTGCTATTTAGTCGTGTCATTTTTAATCAGAAAGTAAAATAAATGAAGAGGTGGAAAAACCCACATGGAATGCAAGTAGATTGATATTTTTAATCTTAAGTAAAAACGATAAGCACCCAGTCTATGAATATAATTAAAATGGATATCTGGTAATTAAACTATGCATTCCCCACCCCAAGTAAGCATATGAATTCTACCAAACAAACAAATACAATGTCATAGGTAAATGAATTCTCTGTATTAAAACATCTTATCTTCTCCGTGTTTCACACATTGTCATAGTAATGATTGACTTTATATAGTCTGATTCAGCTACTCAATAACTAAAGAGAAAAGAAGTGTACTGTTTTCTATAACTTGCTGCTAGAGGTGATATCTTTAGATTGTGCTTAAACCTATTGAGTTTTCTTTTGTGATTGCAAACCTACTTTTGTGATGCTTAAACCTACTGAGTTTTCTTTTGTGATTGCAATAAAATCAATAATCACCTACAGTAAGATGCAAGGGTATTGATGGTCATTTCTATAGGTGAAGAACAGAAATGTTTTTAGGATATACAGAGTTTCTTGGAGAAAATAGAGGTAGGATCACCTTTCAATAGTCATTTATCCAAATATTTTTATATATAACTTAGAAATTAATGAAGACCTAGGGAATATTAGATTTTTTGAACAGAGAAATATCATAAAGACATGTAAGGCTCAATTTTTTTCTATATATGCTTGTTTTATAACATTCAATAATTCTTTAGTATATTGAGATAGTTCTTTTCTATGTGAAATATATTTATACAAATTTCTTGCTAAAATAACAGAGGGTAAGAAAGTACTTATTGCCAACTGACTGTTGAGTATCTGGAATTGATATTCTCAAAATAATATAGTAATGGAATAGGAAAAAAATTGCTACTTTTCTATGTAGATTGTATTTATTTATTTATTTATTTATTTATTTATTTATTTATTTATTTATTTACTTATTTTTTGCATACCAGAATTGAACCCTGGGGAATTCTACCTCCAAGCTACACCCCCAGCTGTATTTTTTATCCTTTAGTTTGAAACAGGGTCTCATTAAGTTGCAGAGGGCCTAAATAAGTAGCTGAGGCTGGCCGTGAACCAAGATCCTCCAGTCTCAGCCTCCCAAGTACTGGGATTACAAACGTGCCCCACCATGTCTGGCTGTAGATTGTTTTTAAAAGGTACAAATTGTGCCAAATAAAATCATGAATCAGGCTTTTCTGTGGTCTTGAGTAGACTAGAAAATAACAGCAATGAAAAAAATAAGTCTATAAAGTTAACATAAAATGTTACTTAGTACTAAATTTAGTTATTCAGTTTACAATTCCTGAGTAATAAAATGGATTTAGATGTCTAGTTTTTAAAGTGATTTCCACTCACTAGATTCCACAGCCATTATAAACAGCTATATTCTTTGGAAGGAATAGATGCAGGTCCTGTAGGTGGCCCCTATATAGAAAAACATAGAAAAGCCATCGTTTTGATCATTAAAATTATTTTCCATTTCAAATTATATCTGTATTATTTTTTTCATCTAGAAAATATGGTGATAGTACCACCATGACTGTTCTGATATGTATGTATAGGCATCAGTACCTTTGAATTCAGGTTTAATCCAACAATGTAGATATTATGAGATTTTTCTGATGGGCCATATTATTTTTATTTCATTTTATTTAATAAAAATTATCCAGGCATAAAATTAAGCACTTAAAATATGAAATGTAGTCCACTGTACCTGCCCACATCACCATCTTGATTATATTTTCAGTCTTCCAATTATTTACCTCATTCAGGCGATTTGGTTTATCATTTAGAGATAATCTTAAAGATGAAGACTAAGGCACTTCACTGTTATCTGTCTCAGTTCTGTCAGCTGTGAGTTCTACATTATAAAAATACTGAATCAGATTAGCATAACTTTAAATATTCACCATTTTTTTAAAAAATGACCCTACATTAGTAAGATGTATTGTAATTTGCTTTTGAAGAATGACTCCATCTCTACAAGTCTTAGTTTTTCCTCTACAAATTTCAAATGATGGGAGTCACAGTATTCATCCTGGCTTATAGACTGCTTCTCAATTTATCAAACTGGTTTTGAAGCAAGACAAAAGTAAGGCTGAGAGCCGGGAAAAATGAAGCCAAAAGAAAATATTCTTCCTTTAACTTCTCTGCTCTGTTCCAGAGTGGATTTGCATTATATTCCTTCCTGTTTTATACCTTTGGACATCCCATTGATACTGAAATTCAGACAAGTAATTGCAGCATCCCTCACCTGACCTTCTAGAGACAAACTGCTTGTGTCCTTTTTGTTTTATTTGGCCTAACATTGTATTGTATCCAGATCATCAGCACATCTTGTTGCTTGTGTCTATTAGATCATAAGATTAAATAATTCCAGCCTCACCTCAAATATTGGACTCACTCTGCCCTCGCTTCCATTTTCAATATCTTACAGTATAGAAAGTCTTCTGACATTATCATGATATTCTACCTGTCTCCTTAAATCTGGGAATTGCTTTAAGGATTAATTAATTTTAAGCAATGAATAATGAATCATAGACAATTGAGAAAGAATACATCTTTATCTGGGACTCTATTTCAATCTCCTCAAGTTTTTTTTTTTTTTTGTGGTACTGGAGATTGAACTCAGGGGCATTCTACCTCCGAGCTATACCTCCAGCCCTATTTTTTATTCTTTATTTTGAAACCGAGTCTCACTAAGTTGCAGAGTGCCTCACTAGGTAGCTGAGGCTGGCCTCGAACCCGGATCCTCCAGTCTCAGCCTCCTGAATGCTGGGATTACAAGCGTGCGCCACCAAGCCCGGCTCTCCTCAAGTTCTTTAAAGTTACCCAGAACCAAATGGGACTTGGAAATCTCTCTTCTCTAGACATTATAAAGGGAAAGCCCTTTTCCCAGTGGCTTACAGCAGTGGAAAAAAGAGGAGGTACTAGCTACATCTGAATCACAACAAGGACAGACCTTTAACCTCCATCAACCCTGTGGTCTTCTGAGAATACATCACAGTAAAGGGGTGAAGCCCTGTGTGTTTGTGTATATCTTCATTATACCTTACACATTATGATGAGTGCTCATATGCACACGTGTACCTTTCATTAGAAATAAATGAAATTAGAAGAGCATGGGCTTTAGAATGTACCTGTCCTGGGTCCCAATAATAGATAAATAACACATTGTTTTCATTTGAAAAATAGAAAAGGTTATCCATTTTATATTATTATAATGTTAAATATACTGGCATAGATTAAAAAACCCTGAGCAAGACCTAACCTAGTAAATAGTCCATAAGTGCTACTTTCCTCCTTGTCCTCCCACATATGGGAAACATTTCTTTGTAGTAACACAATCTATCTTTAAGCATATTAGTTAACTATTGATGCATTACAGAGCACCCCAGACTCTTTAAATAATTAGAATTTTTAAATTTCTCATGGAATAGGGCTCTGTTAATGTTGGCTAGGCTTGACTAATCTCACTGGGGCTTGTTAAATTTTGTCTAAAGCTGCATCCATACATTTTAAATTTGACTTAAAGATTTCTCCCTGTATAGTGAACTATAACCTTACTTAATGTGCAAACAGCTATAACATACTCTTGTAAATAGTAGCTGAGTCAATAACAAGAGGCCAACTGTATGAACCATATAACAGAATCATAAAACAGATGTGAATTGTAACTCTGTACTTCACATCTGTCTACTTTCTTTTCTCTGGTTATATGTATATAACCTGCACAGGTGGTGGCGTGGGTCATTCTGAATCATTTTTGTTCTGGATTGCTGCCCAGTTGTAGAATAGCAACAACCAATTCAGATCTAAAAACAAACAAACAAAAAACCCTAGATTTTTAATTTTGTCTTTTAATAGTCTTGATTATGTGAACAATCATAAGTCTGCTGAGAGAGTCACAGCTTACAATGACTTTGAAATATGTTGGATGGGCCTGTTCCTTATCTCTCTATTATCTCTTTAGCAGTCTAAGTAGAAAACAAGTATCCAAGAGCAAATTAGTCCAGTTGTGGAGGATGGCAAAGAGTAACCATGTGCTTTTCAAGCTTGGATCAATTTGTTATTTTGGTCAATGTGTGTCACATGGTTGAGCCCAGAATCAGAGTTTTGATAAACTAAAGTTACAGAGCAAGGAGATGAATACTCAGGGCAATTAGCACATCCCACCTACCTTAAAAAGTCTTTTTTGCTTACTATTTAGTCAAGTTTTCATCAAAGAAATAGCACCTTTCCAACTTATCAACAGATGTTGAATAAGGGATTTACTTTAGCAGTTAAACTGTACACAATCTGGAACCTATTGGATGGTTTGGATATAGACTGTCACCTGGAAGAGCTCATGTGTTGGCCATTAAAAATATTAGAAGTGAAATAACTGAATCATAAGTGTTCTAATCTTATCAGTGTATAAATTCCTTGATGGATTCATGGATTTGTTGGGTAGTAATGTAGATAGGTAGGGTATAACTGGAGGAGGTAGGTCACTGAAGGTGAGGCCCTGGGGACTTTATATGTCCCCTTTCCCTCTCCTTGGTCCTCTCTTTCTCTCTCTGTCTCTCTTTCTCTGTGTCTGTCTCTCTCTCTCTCTCTCTCTCTCTCTCTCTCTCTCTCTCTCTCTCTCTCTCTGTCTCTCTCTGCTTCCTGTTGCCATTACATGAGCTCTGCTGATGTGACCTATCCTAAGATGGATTAAAACCTCTGAAACTTCCAGAATTTTGAGCAAATAAGTCTTCCTTTCTCTTAAGTTGTGATCATCAGGTATTTTGAGTTATAGCAGTGAGAATGCTGACTGAGACAGCTATGTAGCTCTCTTCTGTATTTTGTTGATTGTGTAGCCATTTTGGCCATGCAGATTGCCATTGGAGGAGTAAAATAGGATGTGAAAAGTCAATAATTATAACTCAAGAGGACAAACAGGGACCTATGTCAGTTTCTCACTACCCGTAACCTCAGCATGGTAAGTTACCTGAAGAGGAAGGTTTAGTTCTTCACTACAATCTACAAATACCATCAACCTGAAAATCAAAGAAGCTGGAGGGGATTACATAAGAGAAAGAGGAGCTGCTGGTCTGGTCACCACCTTTCTCCATTGCTGAGCTGCTACAGTACTTAATAATCTGGTTAAAGATTCAGAGTAAAAACATAGGGCTATTGTTTTAATTAACTATTTTCAATTTCATGCAAATGTCTCTTGTGGCCCAACCTAGTCTGGAGTTGTATGAGAATAATGCTGAGAAATCAATGTACTTTCAGCTTGGTCTCCTCTGCTGTTTTGTTAAAGTCTCTTCTGGTCTCATAGAATTTTATATTTGGTTATGATGAACCAGGCTTTTTAAGGATTCTATTTCATCCCTCTCTCTAATAAAGCTTAGATTAGATTTATAGTTCACTCAGCATTGCAGAAATGATGAAAAAAATCCAGTTGCATGATAGCATCATAATATTTGACATTTTAGCCATTTTGTTTACCTCATAATTTTTTATTAAATACCTCTCTGAATTCAACATTTTTCCAGATTAGAATATTTTTGTAACATGCTTTGCCAAACTCTATGTAAAAGATGGTTTATAAATACAAAAATTGAGATTGTGAATTTAATTTCTAAAATAATGATTTCAGTTCTTAATAAACATGGGAACAGATAAACCAACCAAGTGTATTAGGGATTTGTTATCATTTAAGACAAGAAATGATATGTCTGAATAATTAAGTTCCTTAATTAATGACAAGCTTTAGAGAAGCTCTTTGGCTTCAGTGTAAATTCCCACAATTCAAGATGTAGAATTAGTTCTCTACAGGGAAATCAGACTTTCTAACTTCAAGGCAACCTGTGATTTGTAGCAATTACTGCTATTTCTTACTAAAATATTTTTACTATAGAAATAGGCATAAGTATGCTAGTTTGGAGAAAAGAACATATATTTCTATATATGGATGTACCATCTATTTATCTATATAAAGTCTATTTATAGAAATAAGGAAAAGTCAACTTTTAATTTTTGTAGGAAAATCAGTCAATATGATATAAGCAAGTAATACTGAGAAAAGAGTTGAAATTGTTAATGAAATTAAGGTGGAATTTGTAGAGTTAACTCTAAGTCAAGTATTGTAGTGTATACCTTTAATCCAAGTACTTGAGAGATTGAGACAAGAGGATCACAGGTTTGAGGCCAGCCTGGGCAACTTAGTGAGACCCTTTTTACAAACAAACAATAGGGATAGGGATGTAGATCAGAGGTAAAATGCCCCAGGTTTCAATCCCCAGTGTCATAAAAAAGTTAACTTTAAAAGTACAATGTTAATTCAAAACTACTTGTATCTGTACTGAACATGTATAAACTTTTCTTCTTTCATTGTTTCCATAACAATAAAGTATAAAAAGTACTTATATTAGGTATTATAAATGATTTAAAATATGTGAGAAGATGTACATAGGTTATAGGAAAACATACCAAATCATTTTATATGAAATACTTGACCATTCACAGATTTTAGTATCCATGGGAAATTCTGGAACTATCCCCATGGATACCAATGAGTGACTGTGCATATATAAATACATAAACATTTAATTACATAAAATAGAGGGCTTTATTGTGGCCAATCTGAACGAAGAGCAGTTCACAGTAGGTTGAAGTCATTGGGAAAGACATTGAAGAAAAGATGCTATTTGAATTGGCCATGAAAGAATCCTACAGCATAGAGGCTTAAAATTACCATATTCATTGTTCCTCCAAGTGTTAATTGTTGTCTCTGCTCCTGAAGTATTTGAATAGATTCACTGTGACTAGCCAATCCTTTATGGCCCCAATTTACATGTCTGGTGCTTTACCCAGGATAGCAGGACTTTTCTCTTCATAGTTTGCTAGATGGGCTTATTCACATCTCATCTGTGGGGTCTTAGGTTTCTTCCATGTGGTTCTCTCTCTCTCTCTCTCTCTCTCTCTCTCTCTCTGTCTCCTCTCATCTTTCATGGCCTTTATCTCCAGCTAGCTAGTCCAAACTTGTTTATATGGCAGCTGCCATTCCAGAGATCAAAAGCAGTAACTCCAGGGTCTTCCAGGTTTAAGAATAAAAAATCTTTAGAAAATATTTTCTTCAACAATATTTTGGTTAAAGTAAGTCAAAGAGCCATCCAGATTGAAGCACAGGGAAAACTGGATGGGAACAGTGTTGAAAACAATTGCTCAACAACTGTTGCAACAATTTTTGGAAATAATCTGTTGTTATGACCTTCTCTCATGGTTTAAGAGTCTGAGCTGGTTTATTCCTGCTTTTTTAGTGTAATAATTATGGAAGAATTTTATTCTCAAAAGAATGCTCACTTGGATGGTCACCCCTCTAATTCTCAGATATGTTGCCATAAATGTGCATTTTCTTTATAATATAATTAGGAAGCATAAAATATATAAAAAGGGTCCATCAGCATTTGCTAGCTTGAATGACTGGATAAGTTGAGAAGCATAATTCAGTCCATTTCTTTTTTTAAGTACTTTTATTGGTGCATTATAGTTTCACATCATAATGTAATTCATAGTGATGGTTACATACATATACACAGCACTTGGTAAGAGAGGGAAAACTCTCTCCTTCCCCATATAGGATTCTGAGATTGGCATTGGTATTCTCATATATGTGTATAATATCAATGGAAGTGTTTCCTTCATTAATTCTTTCCCCTACCTCCCCTAGACCACCTCCCTCACTCTACTTGGAGTTTCTCCTCTATTATCTAAAGTCCCTCTTGTATCTTAATTTCTTTAGCAATAGAAGTGGGAAATAGGGAAAGCAAATACATATAGAGTCATAGTAAGCATTGGTTACAAAATATAAATGTATTACCTGTAAGAAAGCCTGCCATTACAGCTAAGATTAGTTACTTCTTATAAATCAAAGAGTGATGATAAAGCTTGGGAATGACAATGTTATGGACTAACCTGAGGCCTTAGCCTTAGCATAAAGAGTGCCATGTTCCTACGCTAGCTTAGTCATGCATAACTACTTGTTTGGCTTCTGTAATTTCTGCTTGACTCCCACCTGAAGGAACAGCCCATTAGGAACTTTCCATCCTTGTCACAACTGAGGAGTATATAATAGAAGGATCCATCTTTGTAAAAACCAGGATATGTGTATAATAGAAGGGATTGACATTGTTAAGCTTATGCACAATACTCTTTTATGGCTTTTGAATGTTATGCTTGGCTGCTACCTCTGCTGTGCCACCCTGCTGTGAGAACCTAAACTTTTCACCCTGAGCTTACAGTTTGTGTGTATAAAAGTAGCCCAAAATAGCCATTCAGCACTACACTTGGGTTCAGTGTCCAGTACAGTCTCGGCTGGTAAATAAAGACTTTCTTTTGGCTATATCTTTGGGTCTGGGTGGTCTTCCCTGGTGGTCCTACCTCACAACAACAGTGATATAATATAAATGAAACCAAATATTCTGATAAAAGTAATATTTTGACCTATAAGAAGCAAAGATTTGCATTATCTTGTTTAAATTGTTAGTGTTCTTTTATTTCAATGACAAGCTGTTTATGTATGTGTGTGCATGTGTGAGTGGGTATGTATATTTTGCAGGGCTTAGTTCTTCATTTCATTCAAATGAAATAAAATGTACCTATCCCCACATCAAACAGTTAATACATATTATCAGTAAGCACTAGCTCTCTGCAGTATTTACAGTTTAGATTTTGAAATCTTATGCCATGTGTTGTATTCTTTTTCTGGGCCTATTTCTCATTACTGATTCTCTGTAGCTGGTGATCTTACTCTCTCTTCTGGGAACTAATGCTCATTATTAATCTTCTTTCATGCCCTCGATTCCTTTTCTGAGCATGCTTACAATCAGTGCTTCTGCTTGCTGTTTACACATTCCTCTGGTTATTAAAGTGGATCTTTGTGCATGCATTGATTTAGGGAGTAAAGTGAAAGGATTTTATTTCTTCAGTTTCCCAGGCAACCATATCTTGGTTGTAATAAATCTGAAATGCAGCCATGAAGATATAGGGAGTGTTTCTGAGGAGGAAGTGAGTTACAATTCCTTTTTTCTAATTTAGACTTAGATATCAGTAAAGAATGTAACTAGCTCAGTATTTGGCAATAGTTAGTGAAGGACTAATAGATTCCCATAATTTCAAGAGTAATAGCAATAATAATAAGTTAGCCCTTCATGTGGTTAGTCTAAATACTTTAAATATGCTATTTCTTAACCCCATAATAACTATATGATATGTATGTTATAGTCTGCATTTTATGGATAATGTTTTTGAGGTCTAAGGAGTAAAAT
The DNA here is from genome assembly GCA_004027655.1 of Graphiurus murinus. Lineage (NCBI taxonomy): Eukaryota > Metazoa > Chordata > Mammalia > Rodentia > Gliridae > Graphiurus > Graphiurus murinus. The sequence goes on along the minus strand of PVLC010001094.1, from coordinate 125,984 downwards.
ATCCTATCTAGGTTTAGTTATGTTTGTGGGCAGTAGAATTGAATTCAAATTTAAAATCTATATTTCCCCTCTTCTCTTCTTATTGTTTTTGTTACCATTTGAATGATCACTCTGATTGGTGATGAAGAGATTAGATTTATTTCATTTGCAAGACTTTGTACTTATTAATTCTTCTTCTAAATTTGAATAACTAAAGTGATGTATCCTATATGACTCCAATAAAAAGTGTTCAAACCCATACTTCTCTGTTATCAGCATTTTTTATTATTTTATTTCAGAATTGTATTAGAAAGTAGTGTATCTGTTAAAGGACTAAAAGAGAGTACTTGGCTTAGTGGGTGTTAAAAAAGTTCAAGTAGGCAAAGATAGGGTTATCTCTTAGAGCAAAAATTCTTAAATCAGTAACCTTGGCTCTACCACTTACACCACCAATGTGACCTCAGTCAAATCATTTGAGCTCTGTGAACCTGCATTCGTTCCTGGGTAAAATGAGGATAAGAATATCTACCTCTTAGGGAGTTTAATCAGATATATATATATATATATATATATATATATATATATATATATATATATATTTTTTTTTTTTTTTTTCCCACACAATTTCCTAAAACCATAAGTCATACACATTGGACATGCAAGTCCAAGTAGGTGGGGGTCAGGCAGTGTGTTAGCACCATGGAAGTCCAGCAAGTGGGAGGTGTCATGAATACACAAGTAGGTAATAGAAAGTATGCAGTCAGACTGTTGTCTGCATTTTGAATGATAAAATAAAGATAACATACACCAAGGATAGCTTCTAATTAGACTGTTCTTTGGCTTTATGTGAAAAGGAAAAGATATTCATTCATTATAATCACGAAGTGAAGTCAATAAAAGACTATATGCAAGTTATCCTTGATATTGAGAAACCCAAGCCACTTACCTTTAGATTTCTTGTTAGTCCAAAGTTTTGTTTGATCCCAGAATCTGAAATAGTATATCAAAGTTTGATCTGAAAACCAAGAAACTGTTGGGAAGTTTATTTTAAAATACATTTTCATGAATCTAATCCAGATCAGCCTCTATGTCCTTGTTTACTTTCTGTGCCTTAGAATCCACTGTGGTTTCTCATCACCCCAGCAAAGTAGATTTATGAATTATACTATTAGGTTTTAATTAAACTAATTCTTCCAAAGTAAGGTTCTGTAGAGAGGCCTTATTAAAAATGGGATAAAAATGTGCACACACAAGGAAAACAGTACAGACATCCCTTCTACTCCTTGTATAGGAGCTCTTTGAAGCCCAGTGAGAAAATAAATGAGATGCTGGTCTGATCAGATAGGACACAATCACATTGTGTAATCAGGATATTCTCACCAAATTGAGAACAAAAATGTGCGCCTTTACTAGATAAAAACAAAGTGCATATTTTAAAATATTACTTATCTTCTTAAAAACATGATTTTGCTGGTACATTGTAGTCTCACATCATAAAGAAATTCAGAGTGATAGGGACATACATGAACACAGCATTTGGTGAGCTTCCCACTGGGTCCCTTCCCACTCTCTGCCTTTCCCTCATACATATTGAGATTGGCATTGATAATTTCTTATAGGTAAATAACATTAATGGAAGCATTTTCTTCATTAATTCTCCCTCCCCTCCACCACCAGCCTCCTCTAGAACCCTCCATTGCTCCACTGGAGTTTCTCCTAATTTATCTTAAGTCCCCTTTCTATCCCAATTACTCCCTAAAAACATTGCTTATCTTATTCTTTAAGTTTTCTATTTTTGGTTGATCTTAATATATTATAATGGAATATTTATTTCCAAATAATTATAAATAGATGAGTCATGTGATGATAATTAGAGTTGAGACACAAGAAGAACCATAGAGTAAAAACTTAGGTGTGTCATATCCTATCATCTTATCAAAATATTACTAATCTACTAATAAAACCATATTTTTATTTCCTTTTGAGAAAATTTTCACTAGTTCTTCCGTCATGATAACCAAATACACAGCATACTAAATGACTCTAAATTAGTTGTATGTTTATATTTTAACTCTTCATTGAATAATTACAAATTACAATAATTTTGCTATTTGAAACAAAATAGTTAAAACTTTTAATAATAATATCTATTTAACACATTTAAAAATGTGTGCAATATTAGCATGAAAAATCTAACAAAATTCTACTGGAATTTTCCACAGAATTAACATCATGGATTTAAACAAATGCCCTAATTAGTAGAATAGGTAATGGGAATAGTGACTAAAACAAAATCAAGGAAAATGTTCCCTGAGGGAACTATCCAGCATTGCATATGGAAACAGAGCAAAATCATTCTGATACTCCACACCCACCTTCATCTCTAGGCATATAACTAGAAGCAAGTCTAAGCTGACCTCTAGAGGTGAGGTACAGAGTGTGACTCATGAGGAAGTATGCTATACTCCAAAGAAACTTCTTGATTTTTCTAATTCATAGAAGAGGAAGTCTGGGGAATATGTATGGGAATAGATTTGAAGAGTGTTAGATAATAGTGGAAGTAATATATAATTAGATCAAGATGAATTCATTGATACAGACCCATTAAAGGGATTTTAAATTTAATGCAACAGCTTACAATGCTAAAAAAAGTGTATTAATAGTTCATTTGGTTTGTTGGGTGAAGTAGGGACCAAAAGATGGCCTACTGTGAAAGATTTGGAAATTCCTGACCTCATTTGTTTTTCTGTGAATGATGGGATTCAAAGACAAAGAGCTTGGAATGCTAGAGTAGATTTGCCATGTAAGACTTTCTCCTCTGTGGTGGATGCATCCAGAGGACATGCCCATCATCCATACTTTAAGAAATACATTTGTGAGGGGTCACCATTATCCTTGAAGGACTCTGCTGTTGATATTCTCTGTTTGCTGGAACTTGCAGTGGGAGATGCAATCAATAAATTGTTAGATTTAAATATGATGGGTATTATTGGATTCCATAGCGGAAGGGGCTAAGTGTCAGCTCTCAACCTCCAGAGGGAAGGTGGTCATACTTATTATAATGTGCAGCAGAGGAGAACAATGAACAGAATGGTCTAACTCATGTGGGCTGATTAGTCATGGTGTTCTCAGAAATGAAATAGACAGGAAACCCATGAAATTCTTATTTGATTTACATAAGCAGAAAAATTCCAGGACAAATGTACCAATGTCTGACATAAGTCATAACAACAGAGAATCACAACTCCTCAACTAATTCCCAGACTTAAGCCAATTTATAGACCCAGAATCCCTCAGCTGAAGGGGAGGCCATGTTCCCTTAAGGAAGGAGCAAGTTCTACCTGTGAATCTTTCTCCCATCCTTCCCCAAAGGGACTACAGCCTTTCACCAGGGTAACTGCACGTTGGGGAAAAGAAAGTATTTAGACCTTTTGAGGACTATTGGACACTGGCTCTGAACTGACATTTATTCTGAGAGATCCAAAATGTCATTGTGGTCCTCCAGTCAAAGTAGGTGCTTATGGAGGTCAGGTGATCAAAGGTGCTTTACCCAAGGTCCAGCAGGTCCTCAAATTCATTTTGTGGTTATTTCCCCAGTCTCTGAATGTATAATTGGAATAGACATATTTAACACTTGGCAGAATCCTCACATTCATTCTCTAGTCGTGGAGTCAGGGCTATAATACTGGGAAAGACCAAATGAAAGTAATTAGGGCTACCTCTCCCTGGGAAAATAATCAATCAAAAACAATATTGCATGGAGGGATTGCAGAGATTAGTGCCACTATCAAGGACTTAAAAGATACAGACTCTCACCACATCCCCATTTAACTGTCCTATTTGGACTGTGCAGAAGACAGATGAGACTTGGAGAATAAGAGTTGATTATCATAAGCTTAACCAAGTAGTTACTCCAGTTGCAGCTGCTGTGCCAACTGTGGTTTCCTTGCTTGAGCAGATTAACACATATCCTTGGTATCTAATGTAGCTATTGATTTGACTAAAGCTTTTTTTCTCCATACCTATCCTTAAGACCCACCATAAACAATTTGCTTTCAGCAGTATGCTTCACTGTCCTACCTCAGGGGTATATCAACTCTCCATATATGTGTCATAATTTAGTTCACAGAAATATTGATCGGTATTCTCTTTCACAAGATATTATACTGGTTCATTACATTGATGACATGTTGATTGGACCCAGTGAGCATGAGGTAGCAACCATTCTGGACTTGTGAGTAAAGCATTTGTGTGCCAGGGAATAAGAAATATTTTGACTAAAATGCAAGGGCCTTCTACCTCAGTGAAATTTCTAGGAGTCCAGTGGTGTAAGGTAGCAATCTATCACCTCCCACAACTAAGAAAGAGGCACAGTGCCTGTTGGGCCTATTTGGCTTTTGGAGGCAACACATTCCTCATTTGCATGTGTTACTCTGACCCGTCTACCAAGTGACTCAAAAAATTTCTAGTTTTGAGCAGAGGCCCAGAACAGGAGAAGATTTTTCACCAGGTACAAGCTGCTGTGTAGGCTGCTCTCCCACTTGGACCCTATGATCCAGAAGACTCTATGATACTTGAGGTGTCAATGTCAGATAGAGATGCTGTCTGGAGTTGTTGTCACGCCCCCATAGGTAAATCATAGAGGAGGGATTTTGGAGAAAGTTCTTACCCTCATCTGCAGACAATTATTATTCATTTGAGAAGCAGCTCTCAGCTTGCTATTGGACCTTTGTGGAAACTGAATGCTTGAATATGGACCACCAAGTTACCATGCAACCTGAGCTGCCCACCATGGACTGGGTGCTGTATAACCTGCCAAGCCACAAAGTTGGACATGCACAACAGCAATTCATTATAAAATGGAAACGGTACATATGTGATAGCTGCTGAGCTGGTCTTTATGGGACAAATAAATTATGTGAGGAAGTAGCCCAAATACTCATGGGTCCTTCATCTGCCACAGTGTCTTCTGTCCCCCAGCATGAATTTGTGGCCTCATGGCGTATACCATATTATCAGTTGACAGAGGAAATTAAAGCTTGGGTCTGGTTTACAGATAGTTCAGAACGATAAGCAGGCACTATCTCAAAATGGACACCTGCAGCATTACAGCCCCTCTCTGGGACATCCCTGAAGTACAGTGGTAAGAAAATGTTCTCAGTAGGTAGAACTTCTTGCAATGTACCTGGTTGTGCATTTTGCTTGAAAGGAAAATGGTCAGATGTACAATTATACACTGATTTCTAGGCCATAGTCAATGGTTTGGCTGGATGGTCATGCACTTGGAAAGAACATGATTGGAAGATTGGTGACAGAGACATGTGGGGAAGAGGTATGTGGATGGATCTCTCTGAATAGGCAAAGAATATAAAGATATTTGTGGCCCATCAAAAGGTGGCCTCACCAGAGGAGGACTTTAACAGTCAAGTGGATAGGATGACTTAGTCTGTGGATGGCACTCAGGCTCTTTCTGCAGCCACCCCATCATTGCTTAATGGGCTCATGAACAAGGTGTCCATGGTGACAGGGGTGGAGGGTATGAATGGGTTCAGCATCATGGATTTCCACTCACCAAAGAAGACCTAGATACAGCCACTGCTGAATGCCCAGTCTGCCAGCACCAGAAACTAACACTGGGACCTCAATATGGCAGTATTCCTCAAGGTGATCAAACAGCAACCTGCTGACAGGTTGATTACACTGGGCCCCTTCCATCATGGAAGGGGAAGTGCTTTGTTCTTACTGAAATAGACACTTTCTCTGGGTATGGATTTGCTTTCTCTGCATGTAAATCCTCTGCCCAAACTACCATCAGTGGACTTATAGAATGCCTTATTCACTATCATGGTATCCCACACAGCATTGCTTCTAACCAAGGAACTCACTTCACAGCCAAAGAAGTGCAGCAATGGGCTCAAGCTCATGGAAATCACTCATCTTATTGTCTTCCCCACCAACTTGAAGCATCTGGTTTGATTGAACAGGGAAATGGTCTTTTGAAGACTCAGTCACAGCGCCAGATAGGTGGCAATACCTTGCAGGGCTGGGGCAAGGTTGTTCCAAAGGCTGTATATTCTCTAAATCAGTGTCCACTCTATAGAACTGTTTTTCCTACAGCCAGAATTCATGAGTCCAGGAATCAAGGGGTGGAAATGGGAATGGTGTCACTCACTATTTTCCCTAGTGACCCACTAGCCAAGTTTTTGCTTCCTGTTTCTGGTGTTGGCTGTGATGATTGATCCAGATGACCAAGGGGAAATTGGACTAACTCCACAGTGGAGAAAGGAGAAGTATGCCTGGAAGCAGGAGGTTCCTTAGGGTATCTCCTAGTATTGCCATGTAATAAATGTCAATTGAAAACTATAGCAACCAGCCAGGCGTGGTGGCGCACGCTTGTAATCCCAGCATTCGGGAGGCTGAGACCGGAGGATCCGGGTTGGCGGCCAGCCTCAGCTACCTAGTGAGGCACTCCGCAACTTAGTGAGACTCGGTTTCAAAATAAAGAATAAAAAATGGGGCTGGGGGTATAGCTCGGAGGTAGAATGCCCCTGAGTTCAATCCCCAGTACCGCCAAAAAAAAAAAAAAAAAAAAAAAAAAAAGAAAACTATAGCAACCTAATTGAGGCAAGATGGCAAATGTCTCAAAACCTCCAGAAATGAAGGTGTGGGTCACCCCCAACTCTTGATGAAGTGCTGGCTGAAGATAGAGGTAATACAGAATTGGTAGTGAAGGAAGGTAGTTATAAGTACCAATGATGGCCACAAGACCAGTTATAGAAATGAGGATTGTAATTGCTATAAATATTTCTTCCCTATTTTGTTAAGAATATGTTTGTGTATTTATACATACACATATACACACACATCTATATATATTTATATGTATTAAGTGGATAACTTTTTCATCTACTCCATTTTTCCTCTATCATATAACATAATATTAATGAACTTAATATCAGTACTTAAGTGTTGTTAAATCTACACTATAATATCTAATTATCAGGAGTAAGTATCACTCAGAAAACTTTGCCTCCTATTCTGGGGAAGTAGTGGGTGCATTTTTGATAGTATGTGGGATAGTCATATCATGTTAGGCAAGATTTTGATACTGTGTTTATTTTGTTATTGTGTTTATTTGAAGATTAATATGATTTAAAGAGACAGGGTTAGAAGTCAGGTTGGCAAGGGGTGGACTTTTGATGGTTAGTCTGGGTTGTCAACTTGACTGGATCATGAAACACCTAAGATTATGTGACTTTGGGTGTGTTGATGAGATGGTTGGTTTTTGTAATGGCAGATTGAAGGGGAAGTCCTGGTAGGTACCACAGTTCTGATGGGTAAAGGTCTTTGAAAAAAAGGAGGAAGATAGAAGGCATGTTGTGGTTCTTCCTGAAGATAGAGTGTCTGCTCTCATCTGAGATATCAGTCTTCAGTTCTTTGAACTGGATCTTCACCGTTGTTTCTCCAGAGAGTTTCCTGGCCTTTCTATTTTGGACTGAGACTGAATTTATGGTCACCCTGATTCTGAGACTCCAGTTCTTAGACCACTCGACCAGCTGCTGGTTCTTCCAGCTCTCTATATGCAGTCAGAAACTTGAGCTTACACTGCTTTAGATTGTAAGATGATTTAATAATTCAGACCCATGTTCTGTGAGTTCTGTTACTCTGGTGAACCCTGAGAACTCTAATCAATACAACCTTGGAGTATGTAGGTATACATGCCATTTAGCCAAATTTAATTGGAAATATTACTCTTCATAAAATAAATTAGTGTGATTGATAGCTTATCAATATTGATGTATAAAAATGTACAATTATCTCAACTTTGGCTTTGTTCAATGATAAACCATCAGAGCATAAGGTTATGATAAGGGGTTATGGAACTATATTATATAAGGAATGTTAGGTGAGGGGGTGGGACTGATATCTTCAAAAATTTGAGATTATCATGTAGGAAAGGAATAGACTGTTGTTCTAGTAGAGAAAGACTAATTCTTATAAATTTCAGGAAGGCAGGATTGAGAACATAATAAAGAAAAGTTTTTTCACAATTAGCACATGACTATGCTTTTACACAATAATGTGAGCAACTGCCACACGAATATGATAAAATTGCTCATGAATGTTTGGTATTTCTGATCTTTAGTCTTTTTTATTCCTATCAGGTTTTAGTTACTCTAGGGTCCTCTATGCTGTCTTGGCTATGACCACCACTGATTCACATCAGCTGTCTTAAATTCAGACTCATGTAGAGAGAAGATCTCACTTGTTAGTTGCCATTCACTCATATTGCCAGAAGATTCTCATTAGAACATCTTACTGAGAACTGGCTGATTTATGGGATAGATAGGCTGTGCCATCAAATAAAAAGCCAACCCTGGCCAATCAGCCATGACCGTGGTAGCTGTCTCCTCTAGCACCAGCACAACAATGGAATGAGCTGTACCCCTTAAAAGTTCTGGAAATAGCAGGTGTAATAAGACGTAAGAGTAATTTGTATTCCATATTGAAGTATTTGCCTTTATGTTTCAGCTTTTTTGCTGGATAGTTTGCTCAAGCAATAAGGGGAAGAGGGCTAATTTGTGATTTTCTACTCTCAACATTGAACAAGTTAACTTGCAGACACCATGCACATGCATTAAGTAGGTTTAGAATGAATATATTGTTATTTAAATTTTAAGTCATACAGGGTCTGATCAAATTAAGTAAACACAATTTTCAATGGCATTTAAGTAGATTAGCTTTTTCTAAATTCTTACTATTTTTCTGCATTCAAATTTAGACTCAACTTATGTTACCTGAATATTAACTATAATGTTGAATTTCCTTTTTGATTCATACTTCTGTTCTATTACAGGAAGAATTTAAGATAGATTACAAAACTTCATAAAATATAACAGGATGGTACAAATTTAAAATGAGACTAAAGAAGAAATATATATTGGTGCAAAATGGAACTATGATTGAAAATGAAAATTGGACAAAGAGACAAATTATAGCCATAAAGATGTGTTTAAACATTCTTGGAAAACCTTACCAGTCATTATACTCTATGTGATATGAACAAAACAATTACTAATATAAGATAAAAATATTCCCACAATATAAAATTTGAAAAACAAAAGTGTATAATGATCTCAGTAATGATTTTCAGTAGATGTAACAATGAGCTTCACATCTTCCTTTTGTTCACTTTAGGTAATTTTACATACATTATCTTTATGGTGGCACTTTTGAGTACTCATTTAACAAATATTCGTTCATTTTATATTATGTTTATGTCAGTATTTTAGGTTTTGAGAATATATATTATTCTATAAACAATTATTCTATGAACAGACAAATAAGATAGATAAGATGCTTGCTCAGAAGGAAATAGATTCTGGTGGAGAAAATAAATAAAAAAGCAAATATGTGTACATGGACACTTCAGGTTATATTAAGATCTATGAAAAAGAAGCAAAGCAATGTGTTAGGTAATTCCTGGGTTTGGGGGGCACAATTGATTATAGATTGAGCCTTATGAAGGATTTTAGAGAAAGCCAGACACAAAAGCACTCTAAGATCACTCCAAGAAGAGAGAATATTAAGTGTAAGGGCCCTAGAATGGAACAAACACTTTTTGGTTGAAGCACAGTAAGTGATTAGGCCAGCAAGCTAAATTTGAATTAGAACCTGGGGTCTTTTTAAGATAATGGAAGACTATTCAATTTTATGCATAGGGAGTGGAATTTGTCTGATTTATATGTTTGAAATGTAAGTGATAACTGCTATACAGAAAGTAGAAGCTGGGGAAGGAAAATATAAAGCAGAGAGACCAGTTAAGATGCTATTGAAGGAATCCACACAAAATATAATGGTGGTGTAGACTAGGTAAGAGTGGAGAAGGAAGAGACAATGAAATTGAAATATATAGTGAAGTTCAATGAACTGGTTTCTATATTCTCCACTTTATATATGAGAAAGTTACTTTGTATAGACAATGATTTTGGGGATAATATTCTCAACAAATGAAGAGACAATCTACAGAATGGGATAAAATATTTACAAACTATCTGACAAAAATTAATAGCCAGAATATATAAAGAACTCAAAACCACATAAATAAAATTATACACCATGTCCAAATCAGATTCATCCCAGGAATGCAAGGCTGATTCATGACAAACAATCCATGAAATTCACCACATAAACAGAACTAAGGATAAAAATCACATGATTATTTCAATAGATGCTGAAAAGCATTGAAAAAGATCCAACATTCATTCATGCTAAGAAACACTGCAGAAAATCAGAATGGAAAGAACATACCCCAACATCATAAAGGCAACATATAATAGTCTCATAGCCAACATCATATTGAATGGGGAAAAACTATGAAAGTTTCTCTTAAAAACAGGAACAAGACAATGACGTCCATTATCTCCACTCCTTTTCAAAATAGTACTTGAGATTCTAGCCACAGCAATAGGGTAACAGAAGGAAATCAAAGGACTATAAATAGGAAAAGAAAAACTGAAACTATCCATATTTGAGGATTACATGATATTACACTTAGAAGACCCAATAAACTCAACCAAAAGACTTTTAGAATTGTTCAACAGATTCAGAAAAATGTATGGATACAAAATCAATCTTAAAAACTCATAAGTGTTTCTGTATGTCAACCATAAATCTACTAAAATAGAAATTCAGAAAACATTTCCATTCATGATATCCCCAAAAACAATAAAATACTTAGGAATAAACTTGCCCAGGAGGCAAAATCCCTCTACAAAGAAGATTATAAAACACTGAGAAAAGAAATTGAAGATCTAAAAATCATCAAAATGGCCATTCTTCTACAAGTGATCTACAGATTTAATGCAATTATCATTAAAATACCAAGGTTACTCTTCACAGACATAGAAAAATGAGTTCTTAAATTTATTTTGAACAACAACAACAAAAAAAACCCCAGAATAGCCAAAATAGTTCTTAGAAACAAGAACCATACAAGAAACATCACAATAACTGACTTCAAACTACAGTATAGGGCCATAGTAATAAAAATAGCAAGATATTGAAATAAAAACAGACGCATAGATCAATGGAGCAGAATAGAAGACTAAAAAACAAATTCACACACAGCCAATTGATTTTTGACAAAGGGACCAAAAACATACACGGGAAAAAAAAAATAGCCTCTTCGACAAATGGTGTTAGAAAAATTGGTTATCCATATGAAGAAAAATGAAAAAACACCCCACTTTCTCATCCTGCACAGGAGTCAATTCAAAATAGATCAAAGACCTAAAAATTAGATCAGAGACCTTTCAGCTACTTGAAGAGGGTATAGGACCAATACTCCAACACATAAGATGGATAAAAACTTTCTCAACAACAGTCAAAAGGCACAAGAATTTAAAATAAGGATAAATACATGGGATTTAATTAAACTAAAGAACTTCTGCGAGGCAAAGAAAACTATCAAGAACTTCAACAGAGAGATGACAGAATAGAAAAAAATCTCGGCCAGCTACTCCTGTGATAAAAAGAAACTCACCACCAAAGAAACAAACCAATAAAAATTTGGGCACATGAACTAAGTAGACACTTCACAAAAGAAGAAATACAAATGACGATAAATGCATGAGGAAATGCTCAACATCATTAGCAGTCAGAGAGATGCAAATAAAAACTGCCCTGAGATTTCACCTAACCCCAAATAAAATGACAATTATTAAAAACACAAATAACAACAAATGCTGGTGAGGGTGTGGAGTAGGAACGCTAATACATAGTTGGTGAGACTTCAAATTAGTGCAACTACCTTGAAAAAACAGTGTGGAGGATCCTCAGAAGAATGGGAATGAACTGATCATATGATCCAGCAATATCATTTCTGGGTATCTATCCAAAAGAATTGAAACTAAACAACCAGAGTAATGCATGTATATCTATGTTTATAGCTGCACGATTCACAATGGTCACACTATGAACCAGCTAAGATGTCCATCAATAAATGAATAGATTATAAAACTGAGATATGTACACAATGGAATTTTACTCAGCCATGAAGAAGAACAAAATTATGTCACTTGTAGGGAAATGGATGGAACCGAAAAATATTATACTAAGTGAGATTAGTCAGTCACAAAAAGTGAAAAGTTGGATGCTCTCCCTAATTTTTGGAAGCTAGGGAGAAAATGGTACATAGAAGGGATTCCAGACAAATGAGGAGAGACCCTAGATGAGTGAAGAAGGTAACTTAATTGAGGGAGATGGGGGAAAGAGAGGAAAACACCTCAATTGACATGATGTACATACACAAACTTATCAAAGTTGATCACTGTGCTGTGCATGGGAAAAACGGCATGGGGAGAGAATGGGGCAGAAGCTAGGGGAGGGCTCAACAAGTGCTGTGTGCATGTAGACCTCTACCACCCTGAACTTCATCAAGATGTATTATTGCAATGCACCAATAAAATAAGTAATAAAATTAAGATGTGGCCATAAAACAAGATTTAGACACCATCATGGAAACTAAAGATGAAAATCACTATAAGGAAAGAAGACATTGAGATGAAATATCACATGATATTCAAAGATATGAACAATTTTTATATTCATATGTATCAGTTAAATTTAAATAAAATTATAAGGAGAATATTGACAATGGAAAATAAATTGTGATACACTAATTGAAAAGAAAATAGAAGGTAATAAATAACCATAGGAAAAGGGAAAGATAAAAATGTTGATGATCAAATGAAATAAAATGTGATACACAGGAAATGTGCACTAGGGATAGTGATAATGAAAGTGCTCACTATTCTTAAGTATTTATTGACACCGCTTGGATATAATTTCTTCCTATATTGGACACCCATTTAAGACAATAACCAAGAATATTCTGTCTTACTCCAGAAAAATATTAAACTATTTAGATAACAGGGTCTTAACATGGAAAATATTATCTGTTGTTTCATACATGAACAAATCCAATACCCTCCTTTCATAAAGATGAATTACAAAAAGCTATATATTCAACATGTGAAGACTGGTTTTATACATGTTTGTATCCCTGTTTCCTGATCTATAAAACAGTTCTTATGATTTCTATGAGCTAATATACAGAAAGCACTTAGAAGAGTGTCAGCTCAAGTGGGCTTTCAGGAAGTAAGATAAATGATAATAGAACAATCCAAGTGATTTTCAGACTTCCCATTGACAGATGTTATTAGCAAGCCTTTTAAAATGTTCTATTTCACCAGGGAATGCTTCTTTACTTAATATGTACCAAATCAAATGTATTAAAAGGATACAGGAAATGAAAAGCATGGCAATATATATCAAAATATCTGATATTTTACGTAGAGGATTCTAGGTGTTTTTCTTCCCTTCTTTACCATTTTCTGAATGTTTTAAAATAAGTGTGCTACATTACTTTCAGAAATTACATATTTTTATTTGTTGTTGCCAACTTGTGTGTGAGTGTATATGCTTAAGTCTAAATGTAAAATAAAATGGATTGTATAAAAAAACATGACAGAGAAATCACTGACCATGGAGTGAGACTTTGGGAATGTTTCTTCCTACTTATTTTTCATATTTCATCCTAATGGTATCTATTATATTGCAAAAAAACCCAAAGGCTATACTATATAGGACAATTTCATATATATCTTCAATTTGATTATTCTGATTTTCTCTAACCCAAAGTTCTCAACTCCTCTTTTGAACTCTGCTAATATTTTCTACTTCTGCTGGTTATTCATGGTTATTGGACCTGAATTATGTGTGCTAACTTTATGACCTTTTTTTATTAGAATACTACTTCGATGGGTTCAGATATAATCCTATAGAGTGCTTAACTCAAAATGTTATATATTGATCAATTCAACATATACTCCTTATACTGAAAATCTTGTGACATATATGTTCAGTAAAGGTATCTTGATTTCTAAACTGATATGAGTACCATGAATATGTAAATTTGTTCACAGATGTAAGAACTTGAAAAATATTTTGTAATAGCAGAAAATATTTTTCTCAGATACAAAATGTTAAGCAGTACAGAACATCTGACAAAGTTATTATAAACCTGTAATAAGGAGGCCTATGTTCTAGTTCCAAATTTATTTCTAAAGAGCTTTACCCTTTTCTGTTCTCCTTTTTGGAAAAATAAGAATTTTGGTTTCAATTCATGATCCTTTAAATTCTCCATGCATCAATGTACAGAAAATTCTCTCATTTTGGAGGGAAGTGGTCTGTTTTCTGTCAGGTTAGGATTAAAACTGCCATCTTATAATTAATATTTACTTATCCTATCTGTTCCTTGCTTTTTCTTCTTTTTCTGTCTTCATGAATCAAGTACTTCCATAAATTTTATTATTTCTTTTTATATTTCCAGGTGGATTAGTAACTTTAGTACTTATTTTTAAATTTTGATTATTTATTTCATGTTCAAAGTGTGAAAATTTAACTTAAGACAATGCTTTCAAGTGATCTCATACCAGTTCACACATGATGTAAGAACTTTACATAGTTGACTTCCATTTCTCCCCAATGGGATTTATATTATCTTTAAAAAATTTATTTCTGCATATGCAATAAAGTCTGTACTACACTATTGTTATTTTGCTCAAACAGTCTATTATACTTAAAGATGTTTAAATAATGACAAAGAAAAATCCTACATATTTTGTCTACATAATTACCATTTCCAGTACTCTTTATTCTTTGTATAAATCCATAGTTTTATATGGTTTCATTTTCCTTCTACCTTAATAATTTTTATCACTTCTTCAATATTCAGGTGGTGAATAATTTCGTTGTATTTGTTTCTGAAAAGGTATTATTAAACTTCTTTTTACGTTATATTTTGGTTCAGATATATTTTTAATAATTTTATTGGTGCATTATAGTCTCACATCCTAATGCAGTTCATAGTGGTAGTGACATAAATGCACACAGGACTTGGCGGGCATAGTTTAGTTTGGTATATAATTTTATATGGCTAAGTTGTTTCCAGTACTTTAAAGGTAGAGTTACCCCACTATACTCTTACTTTCCTTGTTTTCGTTAAGAAATATGGTGCAAATTAGTATTTGGTAAACTTCTTGGATTTGTGGGCTTATTGTTTTCATAAATTTGGAAAATTTGTTTCTTTGAATATTTTTGATCCCTCATACTCCAAGGCATGGCATTGACATCCACTTGACTTTGCTGAGGATCCTTGACAGATAACATCATCCTGGGAAGGTATATGAAAGGGAGAGATTATATCACCAGAGAGGAAGCTAGGGGGACTCAGGGATCAGCTTTTGGTTTGCATAACAGCTCACTTTCATAAGGGCTAGCAAGCTCCCACAAGAACTATATTAATCCCTTCCTAGGACGTGCCTTCAATAACCTAAGGACTTCCCACTATGACCACTGCCTCTTACATCACCACACTGAGGACACATGAACTTCTAACATATGAACCTATGGGAGACGCACTCCAGCTGTATTCAGATCATAGCAGGATCTGTCAACAATTAGGCAAGTTCAGGCTTTGAGATCCATTTTCTTTTTTTTTTTTTTTAATTTTTTATTGTAGTAACTCTTGCAATATAGCATACATCTATGTTAAGTACAAATTGTTAACAACATATTTGCACACAATTCTCATTTGACCCCTTCCCCGATTCCCTCCCCATTCCCTCCCCCTCCCTCCCCCTAAGGTTCACTTCAGTGAGTGACCTTGATATGATTGTGTAGGTACATCATGTGCTTTAGGGTGTCCCTCTGCCCCATGAATCCATTTTCTACCAGTGGTTTATTTATAAGAGAAAAACATTATAGCATTACCTCATCTGTTTGACTTTTATCATTACCCATACAGCTTCAATTAAAATAACTAAAAGTAAGAAATTCAGATTGTTTTAGATGCAATATATTTATTACTGCCTTCTAACTCAAAGTTCAGCAATCCCTCTCTTATTTATTGCTGTAATGTTTATTCAATTAATTTAGCATGGAATTATCAGTAGAATAATTACCAGGTAACAAAAGTAAGAAAAGGTAGTTACTGAGCAGAAGTGGAACAACACTCAGGAATCTCTCAAGACATTACATCAGTCTCAATGAATAACTGTTTACTTAGCAACTCTTTGTCCATTTATAGTACATTAATTGTGATAGCACACACGGTTTTTTAATATCCTAAAACAAAATCAAAAGCATACAGATAAGGATATTTATTAACAAGCAAGACTAATTTCTATTATACTAGAACTTTTAAACTAATAACAATTTTTCAAGCATAAAATATCACCATATATGATAAGTGGAAGTTCCAAATTACCTTATTCATACTTAACAGGTTTTCAAATTAGTGTTGACAATTTTTTTGGTGGGGGGATACTGAGTTTTGAATGCAGGGGTATTATACCACTGAACTCTACATACCTCCAGTCCTTTCTTAACTTTTTTATTTTTGAAACAGGGTCTCACTAAGCTGTTGAGGCTCTCACTAAGTTGCTTAGGCTGACATGAAACCTGTTATCTCCCTATTTCAGCATCCCAAGTACTTGGATTACAAGCATTCACCACTGCACCAGACTCTGTAAAATGTTTTCATGTGAATAAAGAAATCAATTCTACTGGATATCTTTGAACTCTTTTAAGATGCAAAATATTTTAGGAGAGATAAACTTGACATTATTCTTGAGTTGTGGCTGTGGAGAAACAATGCAGAGATGACTATTTTAATGACATTAAAAGCAAAATTTACCTTAAAAAAAGGTGCTCCAAAGTAGTAAATGAAAAGTTCCATATCATAGCCATGAAGGGAAATATTGATCATTGGACACTAGTGAATCTAGAAATTTTCTGAAGGAGATTCAAGATCTATTTCAATAGTCATGTCAGGGCAGAAGACAAAGAAGCTCATTCTAAGTCAATATTATCTCTTCAAGGTATCTTCATAGTTAGAAACTACCAGGATTGTTTGAAGATGAAGAATTATAGATGGACTCTATAGTTTGTATTGGGAAATAGAAATGAGAGTTTGGAGTCTGACAGAAGAACACAAATGCTAGCCTAAGTATTACTTAAGTTTGTAGGTTGATGATATGATTAACGATAAATGAAGGAATATAATTGTATGACCAGATCAAGTCATATTTAGAAGTTTAGAAGAAACATGAGTATATTTTGGTAAGTGGATATTCAGCATATGAGGAATACTGTATTCATCCATTCATTATAACCTCAGGCATTTACTTATATTTGTGAATACATTGGTTAATAAATCAACCAATGATCATGTAGTATATACACTTAAGATTACAAATGGGTTAAAGAAAACCAAGCACTTCAGTAAAGAGTAATGATTCCAAGGAGGACACATATTTACATAGAGTGACCAAGGAAGGAGAAGTCCAGGTGGTGGTGTTCAAAAGGAGATTTGAAGAAAAAGAAAGAACCAAGCATGGAAGGAGCACAGGCAGAGGTCTCAGCAACTGGGTAGATACAGTGGCTGCAAAAATTTTGGTAAATCTTTCTGGTGAACTATTGGTATGCAGATGTGAAGATGAGATTGAA
Organism: Graphiurus murinus; assembly: GCA_004027655.1. Classification (NCBI taxonomy): domain Eukaryota; kingdom Metazoa; phylum Chordata; class Mammalia; order Rodentia; family Gliridae; genus Graphiurus; species Graphiurus murinus. The sequence continues at coordinate 108,431 of PVLC010001094.1, read as the reverse complement.
TGGCAAAAGCAAGAATACAGATCACATAGCACTTTTTATCCTTGGAACGATGCCAAGTTAAATCTGAAATACAATGGAGAAGATGCAAACGCTTCACACAAGGCAGGGCAGTAATATGACCAACATTATCAATATTATCAACATTATCATAGTCGAGGGTATGTAGGAAGCACTGTGAAGAAAGTTACTGAGCAAAAGCTGCTGGTGAGTTGTGTTGAGGAGGTGACAGAGGAGATGAGAAGAAATGGAGATGGAGAGAAGACAAGTGCTTAGAGACAGGATTAAAAGCAACAATATTTCATAATGAGTGGGATATAGGGAGTGACTAGAAGGAGAATTGGCATTCTTGTTTGAGAAAGTGGTATCTATCAACCTGAAGCAAAGAGCAAGAGTTCACTTTGTGATTTGAAGCATCTAGGAGGTTGTTGTTAAGCAGTTAAGTTTATGATATTGGATTTCAGAAGATAATTTGGGTCTATTCCTTCTCTGACTCTTTGGGAGTCTTCTCAGTTTCCAGTGCCTAAATTATATATATTTTCACATCTTTCTTCAACCTTTTTCACTTTTTATTGATAGATTCTCTCAAATTTATAGCTTTAATTCCTAAATCTCACCTTTAGTTTGATTGCTAATGATATTGTTTATATTTAGTTCAGTCCTCTTTCATATACATACATAAAAATATATACTTGACTTATATACTTGACTTCCTTCTTGGCTTTTTTTAGCGTAGTTGCACACAAAACTCTGCATAGTTGATGAAATCTCAGCCACCAATTGAGAAATCTTGGACTAATCTTCACCTTGTCTTTGTCCTCACTCTCCAAATATAGTCAGTAGCATACTCTTATTAAACATATGTTTTTAATCTTCATGCGAGCATTTATAAAAATCTGCTCCACTTATGTAGTTTTATCTTAAAGTCTAGTATGGAGCTGAACCTACAGAAGGGTCTTAAATGTGGTTAGAAAATGAGGAGCAGGGAAGTGTCATGTTGTGAACAATGGGTTGTAAGTTCCTAAGACGAATAATTCATGTCACAAATGATTTGTGTCTTTTCATAATGTCACAAGGTTTGGCATGAAGGAAATTATTAGTAAATTCTATAAGTAAAGTTAAGCTAGTTTTGGATCCTGGATGGCTGTTTGGCCAAAATTCCATTAGTCTTGAATGAACATCAAATAATACCCTTCACACTAGAAAATCTAGCAATTTAGGTTGAACAAGTATATTAAACAATATACAAGTCCTTAAGCTTACAGTACTTCAAATACATAATGAAGTACTAACTACAAACAAGCAGGTTAAAGGGGATAATGAGTCAAATCCAGGAATGGAAGAAGAAAAGAGTCACACTTATTCTCAATCACCAAAGATCAGGGCTGAAGCGAAGTTGCTGGATAGGAGTCATACACATAGTAGACTTGTTGTGGCATAAACAATAGCTCAGCATATTGTGTGTCAAAACAGCTGCTCTTTTATAGGGTTCCTATAGATTTCTGTAAGTGCTTTCAATTGTCTTTAGTAGGTTTATTGAACTTTATGAGACACTTGTCATTTCCACAGATGTATTGATGATGTAAGTCCGTAAGTCCATCAGGTGCAAGGAACAGGTTTATAATCTAATGGTAGACAAACTTGCTGCCCCTGATCTACATCACTGGCCTTACTAAAATATTTTATAAGACATTATAAAATGAAATTACACAAAATCAAAGGTGCTAATATGTTTTTATCTTCAAATATATTTAATTTTTTTTTCTTTTAGACTTCACTGAAGAATCAATTCAAAGGAGATGAGAGACACAAAAGTTTACTCTCAGCAGGCAGAAGGTGGATCCCTTACAGCTTATCCCTAAGGTTTGGTGTCTTATGTTATTTAACACATTTACCTCATGACAAAATCTCTTATTGTAACTCCAGGAATTCAATATTACCTATAATCTATTTGAGAATGTGTGATACAAGTCTTTCCCATACAAACACAAACTTTAACACTTTTAAACATCCTTTATTCTTAGCTCATTTGTTTCCTGGAACATAGGTTGTCGAATCATTTTCAAAATTATTTACGAGTATTTTTAAAACATTGTGACATTTAGTGTATTTATTTTTATGAGTTGTCATGATTGATATGTGTAATGCAACCCTTAGTGTAAATCAGTTACGTTTCTCTGGGTATCCAATCTCTATCCAGGTGAGGAATGATTTTAAATGGAGATCAAGGGAACCCTTAAAGGGAAAAATAGATTATAAAGGAATAGCCTCTCCAGAAAAACATGAAACTGAGAAAGCCATGCAGTGGTGACTGTGAGAGGGCTTCAGGCTTAGTATATCTGTGAACCCCAGGGAGCAACAACCAGAAGAGCTGGTTTCTTTTTTACTGAGCATTCACTGAGGTACATCCTGTTGAGTCACAGTAGATATTAGCTAGTGCCATTTCCCTAATTTGTAGAATGGACTAAAATCTAGTAGAAAGCCAAATAGTGATGACTTAATAAAATTTCCTGTTGATGGAAATTGTAGTTTTTCAAATGAAGGTTGAAAGGCTTGGAATTTTAAATAACATTTCAGAAGACTGGGCCTCATACATGCTGTGTGTGTTCCAGGGAAGAAAACTTCCACATTAGCAGATTGAGAAAAATGTGGAGTGGAAACCACAGAGTACAAATGGAAAAAAGCTATTAAAATTTCCAATGTGGGCTTGACCTTACTTTTCTATCCATTTACACCATTTCAACTAAAATGGTACCAATATATGATACAGTAATGCTTAGGTCCAAGGTAACCCTATATTTAAATACCACTAGCACCGAATTTTCTATTTTGTAATTCCTGTACTATATGTTCTGTGATCACAGAGGCAAAGCATGACAACTACCATAAACAACACCTGGTCAGCACAACTTATTTTTAATTTTTTGTTATAGGAATTTTTTAACATTTTCAACAAAAATAGAGGATGGTTTCAATGAATTCCAAATACTCATTTAATATATAACCAATCTCATTTCTGCTTATGTTTTGAAATTTTTTTGGTTTCTTTAAATATGTAGTACTAGTTGATATTTGGCCACATGTACTTTTCATCATTTATACTCAAAACATAAACAAATATCTTATTGATAGATTATATTTTGATATATACATATATGTTTGACATATATAAAACATATTTATATAAATACATAATATATAATATGTATTTCCCCCAAGAATTTGGAGAGCAGTCTACCCTTCTCACACAAACTACTAGGTAAATCTCTTTCTAATAATAATTCATTTTGTAACTCATTTGATAATTCAATTTTAATAAGCTCCATTTATAGTGAACATGCAAAAACAGAAACACCACCTAAAATTAATTTACAATGTATGGAGGTGGCAAATGTTTATTAGGGTATTTTGAGATGAAAACATAAGAGATACTTGATTGCAAAGCCAAAGTTAATGTTCCCCATCTCTTGGCTCTATAAGAAATATTGTCATTTGTGGCTTTTCTATTTCTGTTAAGTGGCTGATATGGTTCATATTTACATCTGTTTCATGACAACACAATAGTAAGCACAATGTTATCAACATAAGTCACCTACCTGGTAAATAAATAAGTAAATTATTGATTACATAATCATAGAGTAAAATATTGAAATTATTTAAAAATGTTTAGACCAACCATTTATTCAAATATTATCTCTATGTAGATGAAAATTTAAAAATATAAGATCCAATGAGAATAGTTATTGTATTTCACAGAAGGTAGAACTACAACCTACTTACGTAACTTTTTGAATAGTGTTTTTTCTTCATAACATTCTGGAAAAAATTCTTGATTTGTTCCAGTTATAAATGATAAGACACAATAAATATAGAAATGGAAAAAATTCTTATAGATTTTCTACAGTTGTATTCCACTTATCCTCCAATACTCTTTTTTTTTTTTTTTTTTTTTTTTTTTTTTGCAGTACTGGGGATTGAACTCAGGGGCATTCTACCTCCAAGCTACACTCCCAGCCCTATTTTTTATTCTTTATTTTGAAACCGAGTCTCACTAAGTTGCGGAGTGCCTCACTAGGTAGCTGAGACTGGCTGCAAACCCGGATCCTCTGGTCTCAGCCTCCCGAATGCTGGGATTACAAGTGTGCGCCACCACGCCCGGCTTCTCCAATATTCTTAAAACACAATCTAAATATTTTTTTTTCATAGAACACAATTCTAAAATGCTCTTATCTTGATGTTCCATGTACTACTTATTTTGTTTATGTGTGGAAATTGGCTCAATTATTTTTAATCCCTCAAATATATGTCTTTGATAAAATAGAATCATACATATATATTTTTTTAGCTGTAGCACTGGATTCATAGTAATTGGTTTAATAAAATATAAAAGTAGTTATAACCTCAAGGGCAATTATGTAGAGATAAAGGAAAAATGACAAGATATGAGTTCAAATAATTTCCTCCTTTGGCAGAATTAACAATGTTAGACGGGCAGTTTATTTGACACTGAGAGAGGATTACACAATAGGAACAGATATTATGCCTCTCTCTAATGGTTGGCCTTAAAGACACCAAATAGGCCTTCATATTTAGGATATTGTTCACAGAGTCTGTTCTTAACTAATTATTTTGTCCCTTGTCTTTGCCCCTGAGAAAGAGATTTGGCCATAGAATCTTTCAAACCACAAAGCTCATACAAAGTCATTCCTCCATGGAAGTCTATTTTAGGAAGTGCTTAATTATAGATCTTACCATGCCACTTAATCATTTTATACAAATATATCCATCTATGTAGAGAGACTTATAAATTGCTTGACAGTGAATATTGTATACTGTACATTTTTTTTTACTTTTTTATGTCCTTAGTTGTAACAATTAATGAGTCTTCAGTGAAAAACTTTTTACTAAGTTCAAAGTTTTAGAAACATGTACAACTGATCATCTGATCAGAGATGTTTCAGTTACTGAGAACAAGTGGGGCTTATCCTGAAGAATTTTCATTATGGGGTGAGGTTAGACAGGAAAAACATGTATGTTTAGAAGCTTATCTGTTGAGGCTGCTGTGTGTGATGATTTAAATTTTACCAAGGGTTATAAATTGTTTGGTTATGAATTTGGAAATCTAGAAAAACTTAAAACATTTTATGTGTTTAAACCAAAGTAGATTGAATACAGTGACCTAATTTTGCAATTGATATGAGCAATAAGAAACCAAAAAAGGAGCAGAGAGGCAAATCAGCTTAGAAACACTAGGGAAAGGGTCACCAGAGCTCAGGGGTTGATTTCAGGTTCATCTTTCTGGTGGAAGTTAAGCTGGAACCATGAAAGAGAAATAACCACTGCCAGAATGTTGCTCAAGGTAGAGCGAGGGAGATGGAGAGGAAGGAGGGGTGGGGAGTAGTCGGGAAGGAGGTTGGGGAGGGGAAGAGGGAGAACAGTTGAGTATTGGAAGCATTTCTCTTCTGGAGAAACCTAGGCAATACAGCCTGCAGGGGTCAGCACTTCTGTGGCATGGAAGAGAGCAGCTGGAGAGTGAGGAATTATTTCAGAACATGTGAATCATAGACTGGCACATGTGATGAAGTACCTAAGAAACTGAACCTGCTCACATCAAAGAGGTGTCAGCAGCAGTGACCATCAAAAGATTCTCTAATAACATTTCTCATGAAACTCAAGGCTAATTGTATTTTATCAGTGTTGATTGGAAGTGTTGTCCTAGATTAATAATTGTATTTGCAGTATTGTGGGGGGGCAGATTGTTCATGTGACTTGATGATAGATAATAGTAATAGCCCTTGGGCATCATCTTTTATTGGTAAAACAGTGATGACTTCATTTTGCCCCTCTAGTTATTTCTGTGAAATCCTTTTCCTCAGTCACATTTGGAAAAAAAATTATCCTTTGACATAAATGAATATCATGCTTCTTAGAGCAAACTGGGATTTTATCTTTGCTGTGTGAAGTGGCAAGGCAGACTAGGCACACCCACAGTTATATAGAGAAGCACCAAGGCTGCCATTTGATCCAGAGTCCTCTTTTGCACAGGAGGGAGCTGAGGATCAGAGAGATAAAATGATTTACCTAAGATTACCTAAAACCCTGCAAGGTCTTATAGGGTGGTGGCACGGATACATTCCAAATCCTAGGCTTTGCTATTTCTTTTTGACCATAAAAAATTATTTAACCTTTTGAATTTCTGTTTTCTCATTTATATGAGAATAATAATGGTAGTTACATCACAGATTTCTCACAAGAACCTTTAATATAATCTCCACAAAGAGTCAGCAAGTTTTTTCTGTAAAGAGCCAGATAGTGAGTATTTTAGGCTTTTGGGGTCATATGGTCTTTGTTGAAATTACTGCATCTGTGACATTGTAGAAGGAAAAAAGCAAAAAGAAACAATAAATACATAAAGGAGTGTGCCTGAGTTCCAATCACATTTCATTTACAAAAAGGAGTGGCCAGCCAGAGAGAATCACAGTTCCTTGTGTTCTGATCAGTATCATGTGATGTAGTGCTTGGTGAAAAGTAAGGATTTAATAAGTTTTATCAGAAACTATTGTTATTATCATCATTGTTATTAGTATTATTATTTAGATTTTAAAGAAAGGAAACCATTCCTTCACTTAGCTTTAAAAAAATTAAACTTTCCCTGGGGTTATATTCTGAGATTTTTTTTAATGCCCACCTGCAAGAGCATTTCCCTCTGTTTCCATTGTCCCTAAGATACTGTGAGGATGCTAGGGGAGGCAGATGGGACTCCTGAGCATGAAATGCTTGATTACAGTTGTAGAAGCTTTGTGGGTCCCTCAGAAGGGGTGTCAACACTTAGCTCCTCTTCAAGATCAGAGGTGCTGAACGTGTAAGAGAAGCTGCTGTTTGCTCCCCTCATATTAACTAGACCATCAAATTGTATAGCCAGTACAGAGAAATGCCATCCCAGATCTCTCTGTGAAGAACAAAAGCAGCAGTGTGTGTGTGGGGGGGGCAGGAATTATGAGAGATCTTAGTCTCCTAAGACTCAAATGTAGTGCAAATTGAAAAACCATGGAAGATGGCAAAAACATGTTAGCACAATGTCTCGATTATGCTTTAGGATAAAAAGAATTCTCTATAGAATCCATTTCATGATATAGTGTTTCTGATGTACAGCTATTACAATAAACATTTAATAGACTACATAAGACACATGAAAATAGGTCTCTAGTAGGAAGAATTTAGGTCATAGATGGTAGTATTTGAAAAGTTGAAGTCATTCTGTGCAGGAAAAGCATTCTTGATGAGCCAAGGACTTGTTTTTGGTCCCAAAGTTTTATTTGTTCCTCTGAGTTCTTTGGACAATTATACTTACTGAAGAGACCTCTACCAAAGAAAAAACAAACAAACAAAATAAAGCAAGCAGCGCAATAAGAATGACCATAATATTTTTAATCTAGTTTTATTTAGAATTTTATGGTGTAATATAATTGTACATCATAGTAAGATTCAAAATTATACATTCTTATATGTACACAACATCTCTTGATGTGGTCTCCTCCTAACCACATTCCATTACCCTGTCCTCCCTTCCCATATATGCTAGTAAGTTTGGGGAAAGAAATAGATCAAATAATATTATGTCCATAAATAAAAATATTACTAGCAACATGACCACAATTGAACATTGATACCAGCACTGTCAACCAGAGATAACTTGCTGCCATGCTTCAACCAAGAGACAGTTAAACTCCTGAGAAACCATGTCTCAATAGAATTTAGAACTTCAAAACTTGGTGAGGTAATTAATAAATATCAGGTTTTAAAATAATATATTTTATAAGATATTAATTTTGAACCCTACATGAAAGCTCTTGAAGAATTGAAAAATTTCTGCTTGCTAGTTTCAGGAATATAAGCATTGTTCATATTTAGTGGCTCTTCTTTTGTAAAGCCTAAGCCCTTTCTGCTCCTTATAAAATGTCCTATCGAATTGGTAGTAATTATGTTGTGGTTTTTATCTTGTGTTTAATTTTTATATATTGAGTACAGTTTATATACATACATATATGTTTACATTTTCTTTTAGCCTATTGATGTGATTTATTTAAGTACTTTTATTTTATGAAATGATATTCTAGAACTAAAGCTCAGTTTATAGCATGGCTTCTCTAATAGAAGATTGACAAACTTTTGTAGCTGGTAATTTTTTTTTATTTTTTATTTTTTTGTGGTACTAGGGGCTGAACCCAAGGGCATTCTACCTCTGAGCTACACCCCTAGCCCTATTTTTAATTCTTTATTTGAAACAGGGTCTCACTAAGTTACAGAGGGCCTCACTAAGTAGCTGAGGCTGGCCATGAACCCAGATCCTCCAGTCTCAGCCTCCCAAGTACTGGGATTACAAGCGTGCACCACCACGTCCAGCTGGTAAATGTTTTAGATGTTATAAGCCATAAAGTCTGTTACAATTAATTAACTTTTCCATTGAGGGCAAAAGCAACTATAGACAATATGTAAATGAAAGGACATGGACTGTGTTCCAATAAAACTTTATTTATTTATTTATTTTTTACAAAAACAGGCTTTGGGATAATATGGCTGTAGCTTGCTCACCTCTGCTATTGTTGTTAAGGTTTTATTACTTTAAGTAGACTCAAGTTGTATCTACTGTGTAGAAGCAAGTTAACTATACATTTGCATCAAGTATAGTTATTTCTAAAAGGTGAGTAGAATTAATTAATGCATCAATGAGGGTGGTGGTCTTGGGGATCCTTGACACAGTATTTCACTTTGAAATACCCTGTGTTCTTTATGTATAAAAATGAATTAGAAGGCTTTGTCACCATATTATCTTCCCTAGGAAGATGATTTATGCTCAGGTCAGTGGGAAAATTCATTTATACAGAAAGTAAAACTTTAATAGTCTCCAAATACATTATTTTGGTGTCTCTTTTGCTATTGAAGTATATCAACTGTCATTGGCCCCATTAAAAGAAGTATTTTTATAGAAAATAAGTTTATTATATGTATTAGGTCTTCAGGTTAATATTTATTGAATGAATGAATGATAACCCTGGCTTTGGATCACTGGCATATTTCTGCACATTAACAAATTGCCTTCTAAAAGGTCATCCCAGGGTAACTGATGACAGCCCTGTGTTTTCTTTGATAGACATATGTATTTTGATAAACACAATATCAAAGTATCCTAGAATGTAAACAGGTTTGGCACATTAAAAATAAACACTGGAAACTCATTTTGCCATTTCTTTGCTGGTATGGCCATTCTCATTCTTTTCACTCTTCAGGTTTAAATGTCTATAGCATTTTCACTTCACAACCACCAGCCCTTCTCTTACAATGATGCCTGTGACATATGTCGGTTCCAATAAATGAGTGTCTCCACTTCCACTTTTTCATTCACACACATGTTCACTCTGGATAGGCAGTGAGCCTGGAAAGATGCCAGGAGCCATGCTAGATGTGGAAGATATGAAGATAAAAACAAAACAAAACAAAACAAAAAAACCTTAATTTGTTTGTTTAGTTAGGCAGTCAGTGTTGAAATAGATCCTTATACACTGCTGACTTACTTATAAGTAGCTTATTATTATGAAGGACCAAGCAGTTGATTTTGGTGAAATATTTCCATAGGAGTTCAGACTAGTTTAGGCTTAACTGAATAATCAATAGGAGAAGCATTTTAAAGGAGATTGTACGTACAAAAGCATAGAGGTTCAAGTGAGTAGCACATCCAGGGAAGAACAACTAGAGGATGATTGAAGAATCCTGCTGAGAAATGAGAGAAAAACAAGGGTCAAACAGAGCAGAGAGAGACTCTGTATATTCCATGATAAGGAGATAAAAATCATTCTGTGAGTAAAAAGTAGTCATTGAATTACTTCAAGGAGAGCAAACATGTGATCATATTTATACTTCAGAAAGTCATTTTGGAGAATTTAGGAAGGCAGATTAAAAATGGTAGAGGCTGGAGGCAGGAAGACCAGTGAAGAATGCAGTAATAATACATAAGAGAGATTATTGAGATTGGAACTCAGGTAGTGGACATGGAAACAGAGGGAGTGATGAAAATTAGAAAATTGTTTGAGGATTAGGTGATTTACTGGTTGCAGTGGAAGGCAGAAAGAACAAGAAATATTGGCCATGAGGTATTCTTTGAAGGAGAAGTGGGTTGGATGAATTATAACAGGCTTGTTTAGGGCCATGTTGAGTTGAAACACATGGTTCAGCATCAAGGTGAGACTGTCCCTTAAGCACTGGGCATGACTTATTTTTCAGTGAAATTAGCAGATATCATATATAATGTTAGACGCTTTTTAATTTCTCTTTTAACTCTTAGAATTTTACAAGATCAGGTGTAGTATATGTATTTTCAAAAGCAATTGAGTCTTGAATAAGTTTAAATAACTTATTCATTGACTGACCCAATATTGTAATCTGTATCTCCATGATATCATTACATCTTGTTCATTCAGTAATATTGACTCACATTTTGATGGAAATAAAAAGTTTCAGAGTCAGATGAGCTGACTCATCTGATTGGACATTTGTATTACATCATTGTATTTCTGTACAAAATGTATGAAGTAACTAGGAAGATTCTTTTTTACTTTTCATTGTATTGCCTGTATACTGCATATAAAAATCCTATGCATTCAAAGTTATATTTGAATATAGTTTAAGTGAAATGCAAACATGAAATAGAAATTTGGGTTGATTCTCTCTTTCTTTTGGTTGGGTTGGCTAATGGTTTATCCATCTTGATAATAAGAGATGAAAAAGGTGATATTTCCACTAACAGTGTGGAAATACAGAGAATCATCAGAAACTACTTTGAAAAACTATACTCCAACAAAATGGAAAATGTAGAAGAAACTGATAAATTTCTAGACACATATAACCTTCCTAAGCTGAGTTAAGAAGATATAGAAAACTTAAACTGACGAATACCAATCAAAGAGAGAAAAAGCAATAAAGAGTTTACTATCAAACAAAGCCCAAGGCCAGATGGTTTTCCAAGTGAATTCTATAAAACCCTTATAGAAGAGCTAATCCTAATACTTCTCAAACTATTGTGTGAAATAGAAAGAAACATGACTCTCCCAAACAGATTCTATGAAGCCACCATCACATTGATATCAAAGGCAAATGAAGACAGCTCAAGAAAACTATAGTACTATATCACTGATGAATTTAGATGCAAAACAGCTAAACAAAATACTAGTAATACACATTCAAAGCCACATCAAGAAAATTATACACCATGACCAAATCAGGTTGATCCCAGGGATGCAAGGCTGGCTCAACATATGGAAAACAATCCATGTAATTCACCGTATAATTAGAACCAAGGACAAAAATCACACGATCATTTCAATTCACAATTGCCAAACTGTGGAATTAGCCAAGATGTCCATCAACAGATGAATGGATTACAAAACTATGGGATATGTACACAGTGGAATTTTACTCAGCCATAAAGAAGAACAAAATCATGTCATTTGCAAGGAAATAGATTGAACTGGAAAACATTATGCTAAGTGAGATTAGTCAGTCACAAAAAGTAAAAAATCACATACTCTCCCTAATACGAAGCTAGGGAGAAAGTGAGTCCTAAGAGGGACTTTAGATGAAGAAGGAGAAACTTTAGATAAGCAAAGAAGTTGACTTTAGTGAAGGTGATGAGGGGAGTAGTGTGTGGGGAAACACCCTAATGTACATGATGTACTTTCACAAACATATCAAACCCAGTCACTACACTGAACTTGAGAAGGAGGGAGAGAGAGGGACTGGGGTGGGAACTGGGGAAGGGTTAAATGTGAAATATGTGCATATATGCCTTTACCAGCTTGTAGCTAACAAAGATGTATGATTACAATGCAACAATAAAAAATAAAAAAATAAATAAATTAAGAAATAAAAAAAAATCTAAAGAGAAAGCCCACAGAATGGGAGAAGATATTTATCAGCTATCCCTGACAGAGGATTGATATATACAATATACAAAGAACTTAAGATTTTACACTAGAAAAACAAATAGCCCATTCTTTTGGGTAGATACCCAGAAGTGATATTGCTGGATCATATGGTGGGTTCATTCCCATATGTCTGAGGAACCTCCATACTGTTTTCCAAAGTGATTGCACTAGTTTGCAATCACACCAACAGTGTATTAGAGGTCCCACTTCTCTACATCCTTGCCAGCAGTTATGGTTGTTCGTGTTTTTTATGATTGCCATTCTGATTGGAGTTAGGTGAAATCTCAAGGTAGTTTTGATTTGCATCTCTCTGATTGCTAATGATGTGGAACATTTTCTCATACATTTATTGGCCATTTGTATTTCTTCTTTTGTGAAGTGTCTGTTTAGATCCTTTGCCCATTTTTTGATTGGGTTATTTGCTTTCTTAGCTGTGATTTTCTTGAGTTCTTTATATATCCTAGATATTAGACCTCTATCTGTAGAGTAACTGGCAAAAATCTTCTCCCACTCTGTGGGCTCTCTGTTTAGGTTCTTGATAGTTTCCTTTGCTGCACAAAAACTCTTCAGTTTAATGCAATCCCATGTATTGATCTTCCTGAGGGTTGCTTGTGCTTTGGAGGTCTTGTTGAGAAAGTTTTTACCTGTGCCTATGTTTTGAAGTGTTGGTCCTATGCCCTCTTCAAGTAGGTGCAAGGTCTCTGGCCTAACTTCCAGGTCTTTAATACACCTTGAGTTGACTGTTGTGCAGGGTGAGAAAGTGGGGTTTATTTCCAGTTTCCTGTATCTACCCAAAAGAATGGAAACCAAACTATCAGACCGACATATGTGTATCTATGTTTATCGCCGCACAATTTACAATAGCCAAACTATGGAAGCAGCCAAGATGTCCATGGACAGATGAATGGATTACAAAACTATGGGATATATACACAATGTAATTTTACTCAGTTATAAAGAAGAACAAAATCATGTTATTTGCAGGGAAATGGAGGCAACTGGAAAAGATTATGTTAAGTGAGATTAACCAGTCACAAAGAGTAAAGAAGCATATGCTCTCCCTAATATGCGGATGCTAGGGAGAATATGGGGCATAATAAGGTCTCCATATGAAAAAGGAGAGACCCTCTAAAGCAAAGAAGTTGATTTAATCGAAGGGGTTGGGGGGGCACACTAATGTATATCAAGGTCACTCACTAAACTGAACTTGAGAGGAAGGGCGGGCGAGGGAGCGGGGTGGGAATTTGGGGGAAGGGATCAAATGAGAATTGTGAGCACATATATCATTATAAGTTTGTACCTAACAAAGATGTATACTTACAATGTATGAATAAAAATAAAAATTAAAAAAAAGAAAAACAAATAGCCCAATCAAGAAATGGGCAACTGAATTGAATAGACACTTCACAAAAGAAGAGGTACAAATTTGTGGCAAATAGATACTTGAAAAAGTATTCAACATCATTAGCAATTAAGGAGATGCAAATATAAACTACATTTACATTACATCTAACCTAATAGGAATGGCAATTATCAAGAAGTCAAATAACAATAAATATTGCTGAGGATGTGGGGAAATAGAAACTCTTCTACACTGTTGGTGGGATTGAAAACTAGTTCAACCATTATGGAGATCAGTGTGGACATCACTTAGAGAACTGGGAATGGATCCATCATATGATTTGGCTATGTCACTCCTGGGTATCTTTTCAAAGAGGATGATACCAGAGAACTACAGTAATATATGCAAACCCATGTTCATAGCAGCACAATTCACAATAGTCAAATTATGGAATCAACCCAGGTGTCCACCAATAGATGAATGGATCACAAAACTATGGGAAATACACACAATAGAATTCTACTCAGCAATAAAGAAGAATAAAATAATGTCATTTGCAAGAAAATGTAAGGACCTGGAGAACATTATGTTAAGTGAGGTTAGCCAGTCACAGAAAGTGAAGGGACATATGTTTTATTTAATATGCATAAGCTAGGGAGTAACTGGGATATCAGAGGGACTCTAGATAAGGGAGAAAAACCTCAGTGGAGCCTGGGAAGTGGTCTAAGGGAAGGAGAGGGCGAAGACTGAGGTTCCTTATTGGAAATACTAATATTGACGGTGTGTACATATGTGAAAATCTCAACATCCATCCCAATCCTCTGTATGAGAAGGGGGGAGATGGGGATGTGGGTGGTGGTGGTACCAAGTGCTGTGTGCATGTATGTCAATGTCAACATGGTTTACATTATGATGTGAGATGATAATGCACCAATAAAAGAACATTAAAAAATGAAGTAGAAAATATAGGGAAAGATAAATGTAAGATTTTCTTTACTCCCTCCAATTAATACAATACAAATAATAATACAAATGAAATAATTTCCCTTTGACAACAGTGGGACACTAAGAGGTCACTCTGTCCATTCACTTTTTCCTATTTCCCAGATTGTAATTTCAACAATTAGTTGAATATTTGTCAATCTAATGGAGAAGGATATTCTGAGTGTCTTTAATGGTTTTTGTTTGTCTGTCTTTCATTCCTTGCAGACTTAAGAGGACACATTTTGAAAACATGCCAGATAAAGAAACACATCTGACATTATTCAGAATAAAATATACAGCATGCTACCTTCACTACGGGCCTTGGGGATATCATCAATTGCAGGACAGTTAGAAACATGTTTTTCTCTCTCCTTTTGAATTTAGATTGTGCTATTTCTGAGAACTGATGATAATCTTGGGATGGGTTTGTATGCATGTGTCTGTGGAGATGAATCCCAACAATTATTTGCTGGGTACTTAGAGAATTCATATTGATAAGTCCTCAGAAGGGACTGGATTTAGCACACTGACATACATTCTGGACTGTTCAACTGGTGCCACCATAGAAGTTGTTTTCTGCTTTGTTCTCAAATGATCTATGTCCTCAAGTGTAATGTGTTCATTAATTCAAACTTGGGGAAATTCACAAGTTGGTACTACTTGGTCTGTTGAGCATGTAAGGGGGAAGAGAGATGGACTTTGGATTGAGACTATTTCCTGCAAGTATGTGTGTAGCATTTGGCATTGTGGAGAAGTCAAGGTGCTCTCAGAAGGGTGTGGAAGGTCCAGGGTCCAGGATTTCATACATTATAGTAACTTGGTTGTAAGAGGCACATAGGGGACCTCTGTGCATTTCATTTATGATAAATGATCTATTTTCATTAAGGTTGTGTGGTAAGACAAGTTGAAGGAGACTAATCCCAATCTCACTTGTATATATGTACCACACATATACACACAGAGCAACCACTGTGTGGTCTTCAGATAGGGGAGCAAAGTTAAGAACTGAGTGCATCCCTAAAAATTCTTCATTGTTTTCTCCCCAATACTGTAGTAAAAATCATATGCAGTGCTTCATTTTTAGTTCCTTAGCTTTCAATTTGCTCTGTTAAAGTTCTTTTAATGTCAGTAATATCCAATATATCAAGTCAGATTTGCATGGTGATGTAGGTAGAAGTGAGGAATGTCATTATGAAAAGAAATAATAAAGTAGAGTGACATATACTTTGTTTTAGAAGAAGGACCATTTTTACAGAGTGAAAAGGGATGGAAGATTAAATATGCCATGCCAATGGGCAAAAACTAGATTGTCTTGGCTTAACTTGTATGTATGGTTTTCCTGAAAATGAGGGAGGGCTCCTTGTCTGGTGGTGAGGTCCCAACCCTGCAGAGACCTTTGTCACAGGACAACATTGCATGGATAGGTGCTGAGTCTGTGAGTTCTAGGCTATTACCAGAAGTGAAGAAAGTAGCTGTGACTGAATAGAGAGCAATGACAGGAAGGTGGGATTGTTGGATGGACAGTTCTTACCCCAACCTCCTACCCATTCTCCCTCATCTTCTCCAAATATCATTACATATATTTCAAAGGAAATAAGTTGACCAGGACAGAAAATTAAGTGAAAACAGTATTTTCAAAGAAACGCTCACTTCACTACGGGTAGACCCTAAAAGAACATGAAGGAAAATCATTCCTTCCCTGAGCTTTCTTCCATTGCTTCCTCCTCAGACAGAGGAGCATGGGTGTTCGAGAAGTTGGTGAGTGAGTGGAGAAGTTGGTTGATCATGTACAGAGCTTGTCCTCTTCTTTCTCACCAGACACCTTGGGTATTTGATAGTCTGACAAGGTGGGCCCTATCATTTGCCTACCTTATTTGAGTTGGTATCACCCTTCATTTACCACTCTGAAGGAAAATACTTGTAACTTTCACTTTAGAAACGATAAGTCCGCCTGGCGTGGTGGCGCACGCTTGTAATCCCAGCATTCGGGAGGCTGAGACCGGAGGATCCGGGTTCGCGGCCAGCCTCAGCTACCTAGTGAGGCACTCCGCAACTTAGTGAGACTTGGTTTCAAAATAAAGAATAACAAATAGGGCTGGGGGTATAGCTCGGAGGTAGAATGCCCCTGAGTTCAATCCCCAGTACCGCAAAAAAAAAAAAAAAAAAAAAAAAAAGAAACGATAAGTCCACTTAATATTCTTGGAAGTGGTAGCTATCTCAGCAAGATAACATTATTTTGTTTCCTTGAGTTTAAATTCCAGAAATGGCTATAAAACTATCACTTATATGTACATGACACCATGATTTATATAGACAGAGGCCATTATAGTGATTCAGTTCTCTAATCATCTTGATAATGGATTCTAATTATTACACTCTTCTAGTACCTAAAAAACATTTGCAAACCAGAATAAAAACCATTCAGAGAACAAGAATATTATACTTCTATTTTTATCACAACTCTTATTTTTGAGGGAAGAAAATTAGAACTGTTAATTATGCAAATCTCAGATGACCTTGGGGCTGTGAGATGGACTGAAGAAGTCAGGCCATTGTTAGCAATTTAAGGTTTATAGCTCTTGAAAATGTGGAAAAACTACTGGAATAACAAATCTTGGCTGCTCAAATCAGAGATTAAGAAGTGATTAGATTTCTTTCTTTGAGAACAGAGGCCCAAATTCAGTTCTCCTACTTGCTCTTATGGGAACATTCACCCATCCACTCTTACTTACTTTTGTCTCTCTGATGTCTCGTGCTTCTATTAGAGACTCAAAAACAAAAATGTGCAGAACAGGTTGCTAATTCCCCTGTAACCTGCTAATAAAGGAGTAGACACCTGTTTTAGCAATGCTGGCTTCTCAGCAAGGAGAGCAGACAATTCACATCTGAATTGGAATCTCCCCCCAAATAAAGAAGAGTGATTTCTTACCTAGACTGTCACTTGCCTGTTTCCTTTTCTGTTCTTTTTTTTTCTCCTGCTTATTTCTGTAAGATCAGGTTCACTTTTTTTTCACTCTACTTTGCACTTATTCTTTTTATTCTTTTACATTTTTAGTTATGTATCTCATTTGCCATTCTATTCTATTCTTATGGTACTGAGAATTTAACTTATGGACATTCTACCTCTGAGTTACACTCCCAGCCCTATTTTATTTTTTATTTTGTAATAGAGTTTCACTAAGCTGCAGAGGACCTTGTGAAGTTGCTGAGGCCTATCAGGAACCTGTTGTCCTTCTGTCTCAGCCTCCCAAGTATTAGAATTACAAGTGTGTGCCACTACCATTTGTCATTCTTGCTGATGCTGGAGCATTATTGTTGTTTCTAAGCATCATTTTATGTATTTACTTTTTCCCTTAACTGCTTTACAGTTAAGTATTTTTCTATACTCATAGGGCTATTTAATTCTTCAAAAATAGAATGGAGATAATTTGGAACAACCCGAAATTATATATTTATTATGCTACTCTTTAAGACCTGCTGCCTTTTTCTGTCTCTACATATAACCCTATCCACATCCACATTCACACATGAATCCACATCTTAGGAACATCTACAGGCGATATGCCAAGCCATATCCACATCCTCAGGAAAATCCACTTCCTCAATCACATCTACTTCCCCAGGAATATCCACATCCTTGGCCAAATCCATCCCCAGGCAAATCCACATTCCAAGTCAAGTCCATATCCCAAGCTAAATCCACATACCAGAAATAACAACATCCCCACCATAGCAACACCCTCAGCCATATCCACATCCACAGAGATATTCATATCCCTAGCATATCCATAAACACAGATAACATCGAACACCTACCCACTTCCAGATCCATAGCCACATCTATAGCCCCAGGCAGAGTCACATCTTTTCTCTCTGCCTTAATTCATCTATCTGTTACCATCACTATACTTCTCTCTCTCTCTCTCACTCTCATTAATATACAAATAGTTGTGTAATCACAGAAAGTGCAGGTTTTAAACTTTGTATAACTGATTTTATCTTCTTCATAAACCATAACCCCACTAAATGTTGAAAACATTTAAACTCTCCAATTGATAATATTTTAGTCTCTCATGGCTTGTTTTCTATTAAATGTATAGTCAGTTTTAAGTTCATATTCCTACTGGCTATTCTCCAAGATACTTATATAAGCCTATCATATTACCACATCAGAATCACATGGATGGGGAAGTTTCAAAATTCTGTTATACCACATAACAAAATTAGAGTTTACAGTTACCGTAGGGTCTTCAAAGTGTAGCCAAGGGGAAGAACCCTGTATCTAGGAAGACTTCATAGATCCCTGGGCCACTCAACATGCTCCTAAAACAAAATTATGCTGGTACAGTGGCACACACTTGTAATCCCAGTACTTCGAAGGCTGAGGCAGGAGGATTGATTGCAGATTCAAAGCCAACCTCAGCAACTTAGGACACTAAGCAACCTAGCAAGATCCTGTTTCAAAATAAAAATAAAATAAATCTGGGGTATAGCTTAGAGGTAGAATACTCTGGGTACCCAATACAAAGAACACACACACACACACACACACACACACACACACATACACAATTGAGGCCTATAAAGCTAACAGATCCAGGCCTCATCCAAGAATAAGGACAACAAATGTGTCTTCATTTTCTGTGATGTGGCATAATGTAAGGAGCACTAGGGAAATGTAAATAAATGTTAATATTGTGTAATTACTCTGCAGTTACATTAAGTTTTAAGGTAGTTTCTTTATTGCAGCTCCATGTACAAATAGTATGAAATTTACTTGCCCTGAAGTCATAGAAATCATACATGGTGGGGCTTACTGTGCTGCTGCTGCTGCAACCTCTGCTCTTTTAACAATTCACTGCACAAACTCTGTTTTCATGGTACTTAAAGTCACTGTTTTGAAGTGGCTTGGGGAGTAACTGGTTAGTAATCATAGTTTCTTTTTTTCTTCTGTTTTCCCAATGCATATTTCCCACCCCTTTAAGCTTGCCTAGTTTAAAGTATCACCACATTAGGTCATCTTGCCCTTCACCTTTCATACCCTCATGCTGCCACAATATTTGATCCTTCTGCCTGTTAGTAGTTTACTCAGCTTTCATGAGTCAGTCCCCAGTCCTTTGGAAGGGTCAATGGATTCTGGACCTACTAATAACATAAACTCACACTGTCACGGGATCTTCATTTTTGCCTTTGTACAAATAGGTAAGATAGCTTGGTAAGATCATATGGTCACACTGGCTTTAATAACTAACTCCTTAGAGAGCAAACACTTGGCAATTTCTTCTGCTTTGGCAACACATGATTCCTTCTTTTTCCTTATTCCTTATCATTAGCCCAAATGAACAATTTAAGGATATCTACATTAAGAACTCTTAAGATTGAGTTGGTCAGTTTATGAGAGAGAATATTGTAAGGCAATGTTCATCGTGCTTCAAATAAAATGGATTTACAAGAAAACAAGAGTCTATCAAATCATTTGTACTAAGCGTCTCTGATCTTATGACATT
This sequence comes from Graphiurus murinus, assembly GCA_004027655.1. NCBI lineage: Eukaryota > Metazoa > Chordata > Mammalia > Rodentia > Gliridae > Graphiurus > Graphiurus murinus. Next base: position 88,623 of record PVLC010001094.1, on the reverse strand, counting down.
TTAATGCAAGCAATAACAATATTTTCTCCAAATTCTCTATAGTTAATACTGTTTAAATTATTCTCCATTATATGGTTTATGGAAATACATCCTCCTCTATAAAAATGAGAGTAATTTTTACCAGCAGTCTGCATTTATTATGTTAGATTTAATAAACAAAGTCATATTTGTATGTGGGAAAATTTCTGAGAACATAATAAACTATGACAGGTTGGTTATAAGGAGCTCAGTTCCTTGATATATGTATCAGCTTAAGAACTTGTCACCTACCTGGATGCATTAATTTGAGTATTTGGTGCAAAACAAAACTGCCTGTGTCTGCAAAACACTGTGAGCCATTTAACACATGACAAGCCTTTAGATCATGTTGCCTCTTTGACTGCACATTCTGAATGCAAAAACACATCTGCAGTGGTTGCTGGCATCAGACTATTAAACTAGGAAATGTTTTCTGCAGTTATCATGTCAGACTGTGTCTAGGAAACATGTGTTTAATGCTCATAATCTCAAACTACACTCAGTTTTTACTGGATCTCAAGATGAATTTTAGAAAAATGACTTCAGATCCAAGATTAGGTTGCTTTTTAGTCAATTCATGATGAGTGAACTGGCATTTGGCAAGAACCTTCTTTTACATAGTGGGTTCTTTCTATGTTAACTACTATGGTTAGATAATTAGAAATGGTAGCTGAAGCCAGCTTCAAGGGAAAGAATTTACACTGTATTTCCTGAATATGGTCTCAATTGTATGTAATGCCAGAAAATAGTAATTTCACGATGTACCTCCAGTGTGCACCTTATAGGGGGTTTGACCATAAAATTTTAAATTAATGGTAATTTTATGAGGCTAACATGGTATTAGTTCATGAGGACTCAAAGTATATTTTGCTTTAAATTCAGAAGGCTGCCTCTACACTGTCTTGTGGATTTGGTTTTTTTTATAAACCCTGCTTGATATCTTGTCATATTGGAAAGACTGGGCAGTATACTTCTTAACAAGGCTCAACCTTTACTACTTTGTTCAGTAAGATAGATTAATTTCTGAGGTTTTATTTCACCTTATTACTAGATCCTTTCACTACAACCCAGAAATTTCCCTTCTACTTCTTGATTTTCTCTCTACTAATTCTAAACAAGACTTTAGCTAATATTAATTTAAGTTACTGAAGATGTAAACAGTTGACTTAACAAATGTTCAAAAGTAGCCATTACTGTGTTTCTGATGTTTGTGGAAAATAAATGAATGTTAAACTAATTCCATGTCTTACAAATTTATAAATGATTTGGAGAGTCAGAACTTGCACATATAAAATAGTTTATACAATGCTGGGTGTGGTGCAATACACCTATAATCTCAGTACTTGGGAGTTTGAGAGAGAAGAATATCAGGTTCTAGGCCAGTGCAGTAACTCAGTGAGATTCTATTTCAAAATAAAAAAGGCTAGCCAGGCATGGTGGTGCACGCTTGTAATCCCAGCATTTGGGAGGCTGAGACTGGAGGATCCGGGTTCTCAGCCAGCCTCAGCTACCTAGTGAGGCACTCTGCAACTTAGTGAGACCCTGTTTCAAAATAAAGAATAAAAAATAGGGCTGGGGGTGTAGCTTGGAGGTAGAATGCCCCTGAATTCAATACCCAGTACTGTAAAAAAAAAAAAAAAAAAAAGGCTGCGATAGATCAGTGCTAAATGGCCTCTGGGTTCAATCCCCAGTAACTCCCCCCCAACAGATTTATGTGAAAATGCAATAATATAATTGATTATAACAAAATGATGCCAGTTAACTACCTGTGACATAGAATTTATTATTTTACTGTGATTCTTTTCAAATACCATCAGAACCCCCAAGTACAGGTCTTGGCAAAAGAAAGTTTTATTAAATCAAGACATCACATTATATTAGATATCTGTGGCCCACACAAAAGAGCCTTGTGTTTTGTTTTTCATTTTCTCACCAGGAATCCTCTCCAGCACTTTGTAGATTCTATGGGTACAGGATTCTCTACTGCTTGGAGTCATTCTCTCTTGCACCACTTCTGGCTAGAGTAGGAACTCTTGACATGGTTTCAGATTACCCATTTTTTACTGATGTTCCAGACTCTTAAAACTTCTGTGGACATAACATATATTAATAGGGAGTATTTTCTGGCTAGTCACTGGAAATCTTTGAACAGATTCTATGTACATAATTTCGATATAATGTTTTCTCCTTTTCAAGAAAGGAAATTGGCAAATGTGTACAACTAATTTTTGAAAGATGTGCATATAGATGTTGCTATCAAAAGAATATTGTCCTATTTTTCTAATTCTCTCTCAGGCTAGTTAAAATTTACTGGAGATTGGCATTGTTCTAATCATGTACATTGTGGAAAGTCTATTATATTACATGCTCAGCCTTAATCACAGCAAGTTAGGAATTATCACAATTTGTATCTGATTTCTGTTCTATGTAAGTGTACATGTACATCCAATCTTTGATTTATAAAGATAGCTGTGGCAGTAACTCATAGTTTGGAAAAAATGAACAGGCAAGGGGAAACAAAGAAGCAGAGAAAAAAGTTGAGGGTGTGAATCAGTGGTCCATTAAAGACTGAGAAGACCTAAACACGAGAATATCAATTAAAGAGACATTTTTCAATTAAAATCCACATGGTTTGCTATCAGATTGTATTTGATAAGTGAAAGAAATGGAGAAGTCACAGTTCCAATGTGGGTCACTAAGAGTCAGACCACAGGGATAAGAGGCATGGGAGAAAGCTCCCTAAAGAGTTTCAGTTTGCAATCATAATTGAATCTCAGATAGGTCCTTGTGTATACAGAGTGACTGAACCCTATCTGCTCTTTGGGCTCAACACTACCCTGGTACAACTGGATTAGTTTCCTCCTCCAACAAAAATTATACCTCTGTCAAACTAACCTCCTACAACTGATTTTTCTTTCATTTTCCTTTAGAGCTACATCCAATCAATTGCAAAATCCCTATCAGTTCTATCTCTAATAATATGTTGAGTTCACCTATTTTTCTCTACTTTTACCATTACTATTTTAGACAACGGAACTGTCTTTTGGGTTATTGCCATATTGCCTAAGAATAGGTGATTTCTCATTTCTTCTCTGAATCCTTTTTTTTTTCCTCCAGTAAAAGTCAAAGTTTAACATACAAATCAGATTTTATCACCTCTGCTGAAACCCTTTAGCAGCTTCCCATTTCAGGTGGAGCAATAGACCATTTGTCATAACCTGCACAGCTTTTAAAAGATGAATTCCTGTCTTTTTGTGGTCCATATCCAGGGTGTTCCTTTCTACCTAATTCATTCCTCCCCAAGCACATCTTCTGCCTTACCAGTTCTTTGCCTTGCCAAGCCACGCTGTAATCTCATTCCTGTTTTGAGATAGATCTTTCTTCCTGTCACTACCTCTGGCCTCCACATCCATGTTGAAGAATGGCTGGATCTTTATATTTGTTAGGTCTCAGTAACATCCAAACCTATCAGAGTGTTTTTTCCTGACCTTCCAATTTTTAAGCAGTTTGTTTCCATCTGTACATTATAACCTTCAAATTTTCTTTTCAATTTACAAAAAAAACCCATTTTTTTATTTTTGTATATGTGTGTTGACATTGAGGGTCTCTTTTCTGTATGCTAGAATATTAAGTTATATAAAAGCGACCATCTTTACCATTATATTGAACAGTGTATGGTGTAGAGGCAGGACTCTATAAATATTTGCTGAACGAATATGTGAAGTTATGCATGTTAGGACACATTTATCCAACAATAAAATCTGCTTAGAAATTATCCATAGGATTATCTAAACTTACTTCAGATGCATATATTGATTGCTAACCTCAGGAAGTGGTCCTTTTGGCCTGGACAGCAAGAGATGCTGTAGGAAGTAACAGCCAGCTGCTTAGTAAAAGGGGGCAGGAATAATCCCAAACAATTTTTTTTTCCCTGACAGTTATATACTCATCTATTCTCTGTCAAAATATCATCAAACTTGCCCATTGACATTCTTATCAAAGAACCTAAATCCATAATTCCTTGTTTTAGAATAAATTATACTTTAACAGTGTTCTTAAAATAGCCTCCCTGCTATAAATCTCTATACCACTTAGTTCCTCAAAGATTCCTGCTAGTTTCACCAGCACCATCAGTTCTTTCACACCTGTGGCATCTTCCATACCAAGACTCAGGAAGATAATTTTAAAATATTGTCAATTGATATCATTAAATATTTAAGAGACCTACTTTCAGCTGGGCCCTTGTGCTGTGCTGATTTTACTTATTTTTATTCCACCTTTGTCTATTCTCTCCTTTCATATGTGAAGTGGATATTTGGGGTCAGTTGTGGTATTTCTATATAGGAAGGACATAGAGCTTATCATCTGATTAGAAGAGGAGACCAGAAGACTTGCCTTGAATTTGAATTTGCACAATAGCATTCTGTCTTTATTTAGTTTGTGTGTTCTTATACAGCAAAAGTGTCTGAAGATACTTTCAGTCATGCCCTAAGATTGAGGGATAGTTCATAGTCCATATTTGTTATTGATCTTATTGTTCTTTTTTTTGTGGACTTGGAGATTGAACTCAGGGACATTACCTTTGAGCTACACCACCAGCCCTATTTTACTTTATATTTTGAAACTGTGTTCCCTAGTTTGCTGAGGCTGGCCTCAAACCTGTAGTCCTACTGTCTCAGCCTCCCAAGTACTGGGATTACAGATATACAGCATGCCCAGTTTTATTGCTATTATTCTTACATGAACTTTTGGGGAAAGCTAAGCTTAATTTTCCCCAAGATATCTCTTGACTGAGATACTCTCAAATTCTTCAACTATTTGTTTGTTTATTTAATTGTTTATTCCCATGTGTTCTCATCCTCTAATAATGAATTCTTCTTTCTGTTTTTTTTTTTTTGTGTGTGTGTGTGTGATACTGGGGATTGAACTCAGGGGCATTCTACCTCTGAGTCCCCAGCCCCTATTTTTTATTCTTTATTTTGAAACAGGGTCACACTAAGTTGTGGAATGCCTCACTAGGTAGCTGAGGCTGGTCGAGAACCCGGATCCTCCATTCTCAGCCTCCCAAATGCTGGGATTACAAGAATGTGCCATCATGCCTGGCTGAATTCTTCTTTCTTGAAAGATAGTTAACATTTATGTAGAAAATGATTATTGAATTATTATGTGCCAGGCAAGGAAACAAATATTCAAAATATAAGTTATAACATCATAAATTATCAAATCCTGTTTCTTCTACTTCTAAACTCAATACTTTCTTTACTGTGTAGTATAACTCATTAGTACCTGTCTAAATAGAAGAAATACCTCTGTTCTCCAAGGAAAATCTCTCAAAATACTGTTTTAGCCTATTTCTTATCTCTTTGGGGATCTTTCCTCATTAATTTTCCCATTTATATAATATTTTCAGTAGTTCTCTATTACTTTCTTCTCCTCACTTTTGCAGACATGGTCAAGTTATAAAATACTGAACAGAAGTCCTGTTTTGCCATTTTCTTGAAATCATTCAGTTCTCAGTCTACCGTAGTCTTTATAGAAATTAGTGTAAAAATTATTAACATTTGCAATAATTATATTGACCTTTCTGCGTAAAATGAGTATTGACCCAATTACACATTCCTGAAAGTTTTTCTTCTTTGTCTTAAACAACATAATTCATTAATTCATTTATCCACTGACTGATGCATTGATCCTTGGCTGTGGACCAAGAACTGTTGCTAGATCCTACTGGCATAGTGATGAACTAGATGCAGTTTTCAGAAGTCAAAAGTACACGAGGGCAAGAAACTGTAATCAGTGTGGTAAGCACTCTTGTTGAGTTGCATGCAGAGTGTTGTTGGAGTAGAGAGGAAGAAGGCTCACCTGAGTGTTATAGAAGATCGGTTCTAGGAAGTGTTCTCCATGCAGGACTGTCTGAGTTGAATTTTTAAAGAAGAGTACCAGTTTTCAGGGAGATATAAAGGTGAGAAAAGAGTTATTTCAAATCGAGAAAATAATTTCATATTAATGCACAGAAATTTGAGAGCATGTTGACTTCAGGGGCTGCCAAACATATTTCCCTCTAGGTGAAACTGGAAGGAGAGCAAGGTCTAGAGAGCACAGAACACTATGTGTTCAATGCTAGTGCACTTGGGATAGAGCAGGTAAGAGCTACACAGACACTGTGTAACAGCAGATTTACACCTCAGATATATTGCTGTGTCCATGAGGTATAAGTTTGAATTAGGAGAAAATAAGGAAGAAAGAAAATGTCTAGGGGGACTTCCAGGTAGATGACATCGGAGTGAGGCACCTCTCATCAGGCGCTGTGCTCCAAAAATAGGTGCAGCCACTTTAATAAAACAAATTATACATGATATAAAATCACACATAGATCCCAATACACTAATACTAGGAGACTTCAATACTCCTCTCACATCACTAGACCGATCTTCAAAACAAATGGTCAGTAAAAATGTTTTGGACCCCTGGGACACCTTGAAGGCAGTACTAAGAGGAAAATTTATAGCACTGAGTGCCAACATAAGAAGAACAGAAAATCACCAAATAAATAATCTAATGACACAGCTCAGAGACCTTGAAAAACAAGAAAAGATTCTAGCCCCAAAGCCAGTAGAAGACAGGAAATTATGAAAATCAGAGCAGAAATTAATGAAATAGAGAATAAAAAATGCAGAAAATCAATAAAACCAAAAGCTGGTATCTTGAAAAAATAAACAAGATAGATAAACCATTGGCCAACCTAACCAAAAGAAAGAGAGAATCAACCCAAAGTACCAAAATAAGGGATGAAAAAGGTGATATTACCACTGAAAGTGTGGAAATACAGAGGATCATCAGAAACTATTTTGAAAAACTATACTACAAAAAAATGGAAAATCTAGAAGAAACTGACAAATTTCTAGATACATATAACCTCCCTAAATTGAGGAAAGAAGATATAGAGAACTTAAATCAGCCAATAACAATCAAAGAAATAGAAACAGGAATAAAGAATATACCATCAAACAAAAGCCAAGGGACAGATGGTTTTCCAATTGAATTTTATAAAACATTTATAGAAGAGCTAATCCCAATACTCCTCAAACTATTCTGTGAAATACAAAGAAACAGGACACTCCCAAACATATTCTATGAAGCCAACATCACTTTAATACCAAAGCCAAATAAAGACAACTAAAGAAAATAAAACTATAGTCCTATATCATTCATGAACTTAGATGCAAAACTGCTAAACAAAATACTAGCAATGCACATTTAAAACCACATCAAGAGCCGGGCGTGGTGGCGCACGCTTGTAATCCCAGCATTCGGGAGGCTGAGACCAGAGGATCCGGGTTTGCGGCCAGCCTCAGCTACCTAGTGAGGTACTCCGCAACTTAGTGAGACCGGTTTCAAAATAAAAAATGAAAAATAGGGCTGGGGGTATAGCTCAGAGGTAGAATTCCCCTGAGTTCAATCCCCAGTACCGAAAAAAAAAAAAAAAACCACATCAAGAAAATTATACACCATGACCAAGTCGGGTCATCCCAGCCTTGGTTCAAGGCTCGTTCAGCATATGAAAAACAATCCATGTAATTCACCACATAAACAGAATTGAAGACAAAAATCACATAATCATCTCAATTGATGCTGAAAAAGCATTTGACAAGATCCAACACCCATTCATGCTAAAAGCACTAGAGAATCAGAATAGAAGGAACATACCTCAAAATCATAGAGGCAATATACAATAGACCTACATCCAATATCATATTAAATGGAGAAAAACTGCAAAAGTTCCCACTAAAAACAGGAACAAGACAAGGATGTCCATTATCACCTATTCTGTTTAGCTTAGTATTTGAGATTCTAGCCAGAGCAATAAAGCAAGAGAAGGAAATCAAAGGGGTAAAAATAGGGAAAGAAGAACTAAAACTAATCCTTTTTGCAGATGACATATTACTGTACTTAGAAGATCCAACAAAGTCAGCCAAAAATCTTATAGAACTGATCAACAAATTCAGCAAATTGTCTGGATACAAAATCAATCTTAAAAAATCAGAAGTTTTCCTGTATGCCAACCATAAATCCACTGAAAAAGAAATCCAGAAAACAATTCTACTCACAATAAATAGCATGCCAAAAAATAAAATACTAGAGTAAATATCATCAAAATGGCCATTCTCCCAAAAGTGATCTACAGTTTCAATGCAATACCCATGAAATTACCAACATAACTCCTCACAGATATAGAAAAATCAGTCCTTAAATTCATATGGAAGGACAAAAAGCCCAGGATAGCCAAAGTAGCTCTTAGCAACAAGAATCATGCAGGAGGTATCATAATACCTGACTTCAAACTCTACTACAAAGCCACAGTAATAAAGACAGCATGGTATTGGCACAAAAATAGACACATAGACCAGTGGAGCAGAATAGAAGATTCAGAAACAGACCCACATGCTTACAGTCAACTAATTTTTGACAAAGGAGCCAAAAACATACACGGGAAAAAAGATAGCCTCTTTAACAAATGGTGTTGGCAAAACTGGTTAACCACATGCAAGAAAATGAAAATAAACCCCACTTTCTCACCCTTCACAAGAGTCAACTCAAGGTGGATCAAAGACCTGGAAGATAGGCCAGACACCTTGCAACTACTTGAAGAGGGGATAGGTCCAACCCTTCAACACATAGGTAAAAACTTTCTCAACAAGACCTCCAAAGCACAAGCAACTCAAAGGAAGATCAGTACATGGGATTGCATTAAACTGAAGAGCTTCTGTGCAGCAAAGAAAACTATCAAGAACCTCAATAGAGAGCCCACATAATGGAATAAAATTTTTGCCAGCTACTCTTCTGATAGAGGACTAATATCTAGGATATATAAAGAACTCAAGAAAATCACCGCTAAGAAAAGAAATAACCCAATAAAAATGGGCAAAGTATCTAAATAGATACTTCTCAAAAGAAGAAATACAAATGGCCAATAAATGTATGAGGAAATGTTCCACATAATTAGCAATCAGAGAGATGCAAATCAAAACTACCTTGATATTTCACCTAACTCCAATCAGAATGGCAATCATCAAGAACACAAACAACAAATGCTGGTGAGGGTGTGGAGAAGTGGGAATCCTAATACATTGCTGGTGGGATTGCAAATTAGTGCAACCACTTTGGAAAACAGTATGGAATGAACTCAGATGAATGGGAATGGACCTACCATATGATCCAGCAATACCAGTTCTGAGTATCTACCCAAAAGAACGGAAACCAAACTATCAGACTGACACATGTTTATCTATGTTTATAGCTGCACAATTTACAATTGCCAAACTATGGAACCAGCCAAGATGTCCATCAACAAATGAATGTATCACAAAACTATGGAATATGTACACAATGGAATTTTACTCAGCCATAAAGAGGAACAAAATCATGTTATTTGCAGGGAAATGGATGGAACTGGAAAACATTATGTTAAGTGAGATTAGTCAGCCACAAATAGTAAACAATCATATGCTCTCCCTAATATGTGTAAGCTAGGGTGAAAATGGGACATAAGAGGAGCTCCAGAGGAAGAAGGAGACTCCTTAGGTGAGCAAAGAATTTGACTTATCGGAAAGTAATGGGGGGACGGGGGGCACCCTAATGAACACGAAAGTCAATCACTGAACTGAACTTGAGATGGAGGGAGGAGGAGGGAGTGGGGTGGGAATTGGGGAAGGGCAACATGAGAAATGTGTGCATGTATGCCTTTACCTTTACCAGCTTGTACCTAACAAAGATGTATGATTACAATGCATCAATTAAAAATAAATTAAATAAAAAAAGAAAATATCTAATATGGAGACAAGAAAATTATTCTAAGGCAACCTGGAAATTGATAATGCCCATTTATTGTTTTGTGGGTGGGAATATATAGGACTGAGACTATTAAAAAAGAACAAGACCAAGGAAAGCCTGTAACTGGTTGTAAGTAATACCAAATTTCTTTTCAAGTTTTTTTGTCTGGATTTTCTCTTCTTATATAGTTTCTTTGGCTACCACCTCTCCAAAGCTCTTATTATTCTTTATATTTAGCTTTTATTTCCTTTAAGTATTTTTAAATGTCTTACATACCAAGGAAAATTCTAGAGAGGCTTTAATGGGTCTATATCTCTAATACATCTATTATATCACTCAACACTGCAGAATAATCTATTATCAGTATATCTATATGTGTTCTAAATAGATTATGAGCTTTTTTGTTTTATATTGTCACCACTGATACCCTAAGATAGTATTCAGAACATAGTAGAACCTCAATAAATATTTTGTTGAATGGAATCCCAGTTATCAGGAATAACATGGTATTGTGTTGGTAAATGTTTTGAGAAAGAGTTAAAAGGTACAAAACTTAAAATAATTGGCATAAAGAAAAGAAAATTGAAAAATTTCATATGAGTTACAATTATATAGTTAATGTGAACTATTGGAGAATCAGATGGTAGCTAGCCTTCCAACAAAATTTAAACTTCTTCTGCAGCCTGGATGGTGACATTACTCAGTTTATAAATGCCTTACTAAGTCACAGAGGGATTGAGAGTTGCATATTGGCTATCATAAAAGCTAGGTAGGTGAGGCTGGCCGGGAACCTGTAATCTCAGCCTCCCAAATGCTGGGATTACAAGTGTGGGCCACCACGCCTGGCCCCAGCCCTATTCCAGCTAGCTAGTAAAAAAAGAGTCATATCCTTCCTTTCATATGTTAAAGACTAATCATTCTTTTCTAATAACTTATTTTGCCCTTAAAATTTACAATCAAAATTATGTGGGGGAATAAAATGTTTTATGTGAATTGTCTTGAAATTGTGTATCCTTTAACTTGTGCACTCACTTGATATAAGTAAATGGAGAAAATTAGTATAAATTGCATTTACATATTCCATTTTCTGTGAGTAAAATGAAAATTATCAAAGTTTTATTGGAGAAGGGCTTGATGTTTCAGTTATATCTCATGTTGTATTACTTGAAATTTTAAAGGAAATTCAATCATAATTATTTGTATAGGAAGAGATAGAGCTTCCCCCATGGATCAGAGCTACCAAAAGACGACCTACTAATTGGGCAAACTACATGGCCTTTTCTTTGTTCATACAAAAAATTATCAACTTCTTCCCTCTCAAAACAAAAACAAAAATAACTAAACAAAACAAAACAAGAAAACTATTCCTCTATCTTTTCCTTGAATATTATTGAATTCAAGTTTCTTTTCAGAGTGATAGACTAAACAGCATTTTTTAAAAATAAAGATTGTGTGAAGAAAATTATAAACTCTTTTGAGATCTAACTAGCTAATTTCCCTCTTCATGGTTTTTTAGATGTCTTTTAAACCAGCATTAGAGAAAATGCTCAGAGATTAATTACAAAGAATAATTAATAAATAAATGCCAGAACCAGAGAAATAATGATTTCCCTCAAACAAGCAACTAAGCAATGAAGAAAGACTACCTCAAATAGAAGTTAAAACACAAAAGATTAGGAATTAAAAATCATCTCTTAATAATTGTGCTGAATATAAATGACCTCAACTCCCCAGTAAAAAGACATAAAGTGGCAAATTGGATAAAAAGCCTTAATCCAACTACATGCTGCCTGCAAGAAACACACCTTATCAGTAAAGATACTCACAAACTAAAGTTGAAGGGTTGGAACAAGTTAATGAAATTCAAAAACAAAAAGGAGTAGCAAATGTGACATCAGACATATTAGACTTCAAGCATAAACTTATCAGAAAAGACAAAGCAGGTCACTTTTTACCAGTAAAAAGAAAAATCCAGCTAGAGGAAATAACCATACTCAACATTAATGTACCAAACAGATGAAGCCACTTTCATAAAACAAACTCTTCCTGACATAAGCCACACATAGATCCCAGTACAATAATATTGGGAGACTTCAACACTCCTCTCACTCCACTAGGCCAATCTTCTAGACTAAAGGTCAGTAAAGATGCCTCAGACCTAAAGAGCAGCATAAAAAACAAACAAACAAAAAAAACCAAATGGACCTATTAGACACATACAGAATATTCCACCCAAATACAGCTGAATTTTCATTTTTTTCAGTTGCTCACAGAACCTTCTCCAAAATAGACAATATCCTGGGCCACAAAGGAAACACTAGTAAATGAAAAAATTGTGACATAATCCTTCACATCTTTTTCAGACCACAATGAAATGAAGCTAGAAAACAACTATAAGAAGACCCAGAGGAAACACATAAACACATGGAAACTGATCACTATACTGCTGAATAAGGAATGGGTCATAGAAGAAATAAGGGGAGAAATTAAGAAATTCCTAGAAACAAATGAAAATAGAGATACAAGATATCAAAATCTCTGGGAAACCTTGAAGTCAGTATTAAGAGGAAAATTCATAGCACTGAGTGCTCACATCACAAAAAATAGCCTAATGACATACCTTAAAACCTTTGAAAAACAGAAATAGTCTAACCCCAAAGCCAGTAGAAGACAGGAAGTTATTAAAATCAGAGCAGAAATCAATGAAATAGAGAATAAAAAAATACAAAAAAATCAACAAAACCAAAACTGGTTTCTTGAAAAAAATAGACAAGATAGATAAACCTCTAGCAGCCAATCTAAAGAAAAGAAAAAGAGAATCAACCCAAATTACTAAAATGAAAATGAAAAAGGTGAAGTTAACACCAATAACATGGAAATCCAGAGGATTATCTGAAACTATTTTGAAAAACTATACTCCAACAAAATGAAAAGCCTAGAAGAAACTGACAAATTTCCAGACACATGGAACCTTTATAAATTGAATCAACAAGATATAGAGAATTAAAACTGACTAATAGCAACTAAAGAGATTGAAGCAGCAATAAAGAACTTACCATCAAAGAAAAGCCCAGGACCAGATGGTTCCCCAGGTGAATTTTATAAAACCCTTATAGAAGAGCTAATCCCAATACTCCTCGATCTATTCCATGTGAAATAGAAAGAAATAGGGACCCTACCAAATATATTCTATGAAGCCAAAATTATATTAATACCAAAGCCAAATAAAGACAACTCAAGAAATAAAAATATAAGCCTATATTGTTAATGAACTTGGATACAAAACTGCTAAACAAAATACTAGCAATGTGCATTCAAAACCACATCAAGAAAATTATACACCATGATCAAGTTGGGTTCATCTCAGGGATGCAAGGCTGGTTCAACATACAAAAAAACAATCCACGTAATTTACCACATAAACATAATCAAAGAAAAAAAATCATATGATCATTTCAATAGATGCAGAAAAAGCATTTGAAAAATTTCAACACCCGTTCATGCTAAAAGCACTGCAAAGAATCAGAATAAAAGGAACATACCTAAACATCATAAAGGCAATGTATAATAGGCCCACAGCCAACATCATATTAAATGGGGAAAAACTTCAAGAGTTCCCACTAAAAACAGGAATAAGACAAGGATACCCATGATCACCACTTCTTTTCAATATAGCACTTGAGATTCTAGCTAGAGCAATAAGGCAAGAGAAGGAAATCAAAGGAGTACAAATATGAAAATAAGAACTAACACTACCTCTATTTGCAGATGACATGATGTTATACTTAGAAGACCCAACCAACTCAACCAAAAGCTTATAGAACTGATCAGCAAATTCAGTAAAGTGTCTGGATACAAAATCAATCTTAAAAGAATCAGAAGCTTTCCTGTATGCCATCCATAAATCCACTGAAAAAGAAACCCAGAAAAAACTACCACTCATAATTACACTCCCCAAAATAAAATGTATAGGAATAAACCTAAGCAAGGAGGTAAAAGACTTCTACAAGGAAAGTTATAAAACACTGAAAAAAGAAATAAAAGAAAACCTTAGAAGATGGAAAGACTTTCCATACTCCTGGATAGGCAGAATAAATATCATAAAATGACCATTCATTCAAAAGTAATCTACAGATTCAATGTATTACCCATGAAATTACCAAGGTTTTTCCTCACTGACATAGAAAAATCAGCCCTTAAATTTATTTGGAACAACAAAAAACCCAGAATAGCTAAAGTAGATCTCACCAGCAAGAACCATGCAGGAGGCATCACAATATCTGACTTCAAACTATACTACAAAGCCACAGTAATAAAAACAGCATGGTGTTGGAACAAAAATGGACACATAGAACAATGGAGCAGAATAGAAGATTCAAAAATAAATCCATACATTTAGAGCAATTTGATTTTTGACAAAGGGACCAAAAGCATACATTGGAAAAAGATAGCCTTTTCAGCAAATGGTGTTGGCAAAACTGGTTGTCCATATGCAGAAAAATGAAAATAAACCCCACTTTTTCACCCTGCACAAGAACTAATTCAAGATGGATCAAGGACCTGGTAATTAGATCAGAGACCTTTCAGCTACTTGAAAAGGGTATAGTCCAACACTTCAACACATAGGCACAGGTAAAAACTTTCTCAGTAAGACCCCACCAGAGGCACAAGAAATTAAAAGGAGGATCAATATGTGGGATTGCATTAAACTAAAGAGCTTATCTGCAGATAAGAAAACTATAAAGAACCTCAACAGAGACCCAGCTTAATGGGAGAAAAATTATGCCAACTACTCCTCCAATACAGGACTACTATCTATAATATACAGAAAACTCAAGAAACTCATCACTAAGAAAACAACCAAATAAAAAAAAATGAGCAACTGAACTAAATAGATACTTCACAAAGTAAGGAATACAAATGGTTAATAAATGTATGAAAAAATGTTCAACATTATTATCAATCAAAGAGATGCAAATCAAAACTACCCTGAGATTTCACCTAACCCGAATTAGAATGGCAATTATTAAAAAATACACACAACAACAAATGTTGGTGAGGGTGTAGAGAAATGGGAACTCTAATACATTGTTGGTGGGATTGCAAATTAGTGCAACCACTTTGGAAAACAGTATGGAGGATCCTCAGATGAATGGGAATGAACCTACCATATGATCAAGCAATACCACTTCCCAAAGAATGGAAACCAAACTGCAAGACTAATGCACGAGTATCTATGTTTATAGTTGCACAATTCACAATTGTCAAACTATGGAATCAGCCAGGATGTACATCAGCAGATGAATGGATTACAAAACTATGGGATATATACACAATGTATTTTATTCACTTATAAAGAAGAACACAATTGTGTCATTTGCAGTGAAGTGGATGGAACTGGAAAACGTTATGCTAAGTGAGATTAGCTAATCGCAAAAATTGAAAAGTCATATGTTCTCTCCAACATGCAGAAGATAGTAAGAAAGTGGGACATAGGGACTCTAGACAAAGGAGAAACCTTAGATGAGTAAAGAAGGTGCCCTAGCTGAGGATATGGGTGGGGGGAGGAGGGAAGCACCCTAATGCACATGATGTTTGTTCACAAGCATATTAAAGTCAGTCACTAAGCCAGAAATGAGAAGGAAGAAGAGGGAAGGGAATGGGGTGGGAATTGGTAAAGGGCTAAATGAGTGATATGTGCATGTATGCCTTTACCTTCCTGTACTCATCATGATGTATCATTACAATGCACCAATAAATTTAAAAAATTGATTTAGATAAAACTCCACAAAATATGTGTGTTCCTCTCTGAAGTTTATTTTCTCTAATGAAATCCATGGGTCTGTTATGAGAATAAGAGTATCATTGAACCAAGATGCTTTACTTCAACATGAGGGAGAAAGGCGTTTTCAAAAAATGTAGTTTTCAGTCTTTGAAAGGTAATTTTTGGAGTAATGAGGTAGCTAGATGGTTTATGTATGTGGCAACCACTCTTTACTCGTTCATTTAGGATATCTCTCATCTGTAGAAAACCAGTGGATATGCTTCTCAATGTCTCTATTCTCCTCACTACCTATCTATGGCACTCATAATGTTAATTCTGTATAATGAACGTACAGGAGCCATATGAGTAGATTATTTAAATCTTTACATAGAGAAAACTATTACTTTAATTTTTTTTCTTTTTTTCTCCTGATACTGGCGTTTGGACTCAAGGGCAGTCTACCTCTAAGCTACACATACAGTCCTTTTAATTTTATTTTTATTTTGCTCAGTTGCTGCAAGTCTCATTAAGTTGTGGAGACTGGTCTTGAACCTGTGATCCTCTTGTCTAAACCTAAGCTTCCTAAGGTGTGTACCACCATGCCCAGATAACCTTCAATATAAAACACACACTTCAGACAATATTCATTTGAAAAAAATAGCAACTGTGTGTAATGTAAATAGTGTTCCTGCATACTGACTGAGAAGCAAATAACTTACATGGAATATAGTGATTTTAAATAATTCAAGCTTCTCTGGGAGAGGTTTGTTCCCTTTCTTTAACCAAATGAGATGAGGGGAATCTAAGAAACTATGTGGGAAACTTTTGGGGACTTTGAGTGCTCTTTGGGTAAATAGGATAGTAATTTGAATTTATTAGGTGGTGCTTTAGTTCAGGTTGCTCTATGGATGAGGATTCTGTATATAATATCTATAATCTTTGCTAGGACTTAAAAGGGAAGGGAAAGATTGAGATCACTTGAGTTAAGTCAGCTCATATGAGCAGATGTATATTTTAAACAAGTATGATATGTATTTATGAACAATGATAACAATTATTCTGTCAGAGAGTCTAACAACAACATTTTAGTCTCTTTTTAAAGTCATCAGGTGGCATGTTTTCTCTACTTTCTAGTTTTTTTTTTTTTTTTTTGCAGTACTGGGGATTGAACTCAGGGGCATTCTACCTTCAAGGTACATGCCCAGCCCTATTTTTTATTCTTTATTTTGAAACCAGATCTCACTAAGTTGCGGAGTGCCTCACTAGGTAGCTGAGGCTGGCCGCGAACCCGGATCCTCTGGTCTCAGCCTCCCGAATGCTGGGATTACAAGCATGCGCCACCATGCCCGGCTGACTTTCTAGTTCTTAATGAGCATCTTCTCTATGTGCAGGGAATTTCCACAGTATAAGTTTTGCTGTCTAGAGTAAAAGCCAGAGACTTTGCTTTTCTAGTTTTCTTTGGAGTTATGACAATGGAATATGATCCAGCACCTCCAATTAGAAATAATTGAAGATTTTGGGTTAGAGAAGTGATAATAAAGAACGTGGTTATGTGTAGAATGCATCCGGTGAGGATAATAGAGGGTGGTGCACAGAAGCCATATGGCTCAAGGAAAGTGACACTGTGGTCTTCCTTTGGCAGTAATAATAGTGAATTTGAGGACTGTTCTTGGTTCTGTAGCCTCCAAGCATAATTATCAGGCTCCCCTTGGTTTACTACAAGCTACTTAATATCTTGGCATTCTTTTCCAGCTTGGTTATATAAGTAAGATGCACTCTATTGATTACAATCAAGAAATTTGACTAATGCTATATTTCTACTATATATAGCATTATTTCCTGCACCTTCATGAAGACCCTATTAACATAGCCTCCAGAAAATGCAAAGAATTTTAACATTTACTTAATTTATACGCACTCCTATTTAATTTATTTTTGCTTTTTTTTTTTTTTTTTGCAGTACTGGGGATTGAACTCAGGGGCATTCTACCTCTGAGCTGTACCCCCAGCCCTATTTTTTATTGTTTATCTTGAAACAGAGTCTCACTAAGTTGTGGAGTGCCTCACTAGGTAGCAGAGGCTGGCTGCAAACCTGGATCCTCTGGTCTCAGCCTCCCAAATGCTGGGATTACAAGCATGTACCACCACACCTGACAGCTTGTTTTTTTATAGAATAGAAAGTTGAGGTTTGAGAAACCTGAGTACAAAGGTAATAAAATTAGACTTAATTGGCTTTAAAGCCAAAGAACAAGATATAAAACTTGGGTGACTGGTTAAACTTCTTAACTTTCTCTGTCTCAGCTTCTACTCATATAAAATTGTTTGATGGGATTGTGTATCCCATGCTTGGGGCATATTTACACTAAAAATTATTTTATGAATTCAAATCTAAATATATGTCCCATATTTATATGTCAAAAGCAGATAAAACATGTGTAAAACCATTTATAATAAATGCAAAAGTGTTTTCATACCACAAAACACCCTGAAATTGTTATTTATTATTATTGTCTTGCTAGTAGTTTCAAATTGTTATGTTTATATTGAGGTTTAAAGAGGCTAAATAACTTGCTTGGGATCACAGCTATTTAGCTTAGCAATATTAAAATGTTCAGTGAAATAATTTATGATTATTTTGAACTTCTAGTTTATTTCAAATAAAATAGTATGTATATGACAGGTAAGACTGAAAACTCACTCTTCTTTTAATTAATGCCACTCCCAGTATCATTTTGACAAACATTTATCTGTCAGTAACACCAACTTGATAGCAAGTTATGCTGTGTCCTTGAGTTTAAAAAGATTATTCTACATACCCCAGGCCAAACAGTCAAACTTTATGACAGAGAATTCTGAATCTTTTATTGGTTATTATCACAGGTATTATAAAAAGCCACAGAAAGACATGGTCATGAGTAGAGTGGGTTTTACATATCATCTAAACCTGATGAGAAATGTTTTTTCCTGAGACATAGCAAACTAATAACCAAAAGTTATCAGTGGCTTTGAAAATATGCATACATGAGTTATTTGCATTTCTGTAGATATGCAGAAAGAAACATGTAAAGGTAAATAAAAATATGAACTGTTGACCCAGCTGTAAAAAGAAAAATGTAAGCTCTCCTCTCCAAACACATTGTACTCTCCCTCTTATCTCACTGCTGTTTACAGAAGAGCACTATTCCCATTAGAGAACTGAGAGTGTGTGAATTGGGGAATGTCATTAAATTTCACCTACTTTTAGAGAAAAAGAAAACAGTCCTCTTAAAGGCAAAAATAAATACATTTTCAATAACATAGACCTTGCTTGGAAATACAGAAAGAAACAGGGAGAGAAAAAAGGATGACTGTGTTTCTTCTGTGGTGACATTGTTGTTTGATTATGTAAACAAGTTTGACGATTACAAATACATATTCTTTTGACATATTTGGCAATCAGTCTGTCTAAAGCTTGGAGAGTAGAATCTAAAGACAATTTACATTTTAAGAAACTTTTTAATTTTTATTTATTTATTTATTTATTTTGCAGTACTGGGGATTGAACCCAGGGGCATTCTAACTCCAAGCTACACCTTCAGTACTATTTTTTATTATTTATTGTGAAACAGGGTCTTACTAAGTTGTGGAGGGCCTCACTAAGTAGCTGAGGTTGGCCATGAACCTGGATCTTCCTATCTCAATCTCCCAAGTACTGGGATTACAAGTGTGTGCCACCACTTCTAGCTCATTTTAAGAAATTGATATTACTGCCAAGACAGAAATTTAAGTGTGAGGTTTGTGAGAGTGTGAGTGTGTGTGTGTGTGTGTGCGTGTGTGTGTGTATGCACATGCTGTGTGTGTTTTGTAAAAAGATCAATATCCTACTTCTCTGTTGAGCATGGGCTTCTGGGAGTAGGAGAAAATCTCTGAGCAGCCTTGCATTTTCCTTTTCTTTTACTTTTTTTTCATAGCTCATCTTTACAGGAAGGCTTACAGCCTTGACTGAGACCTAGAAAGTATATAATTGTATTTGTCATAATAAAGTCCTAAAGGAAAGTGTAAGCCTATGAGACTGCCTGGTTTTGGCATGGTAGTAAACTCTTCCTATCATGTGTTCATAGACTTGTTCCATCATCGTAAATAGTGTGTTGGCTTTTGATGATAAAAGACCACATTTGCTTTCATTGCTGGTATGTATTTTAGTTTTCATTTTTCAACTCTTCATTTTGGTTACATATTCACTTGAGCAGGGTTATTATCAATGAAAAACCCAGAATGTGTATTCCAGAAGCATTTTATTTTTAAAATATGTAAAAAAATCCTTCTAGTTTACATTACACTGTTTTTAGTCTCTGATTTTGTTTAAATAAATAGGAAGAGAGTGAGAGAGAGAGAGAGAGCGAGATCCAGAGTGCTATAAAAATATCAAGAGATTATGATTCAGATAATAGCAAAGGTGTGCAGCAGTGGCTGCTGGGTACCACTACCTCAAAAACAGAAGAAAGATAACAGGTAGCTATGGCTCTTTGACAGAAACATGCAGCATGGGTCCTATGGCAGATCTATCTTCTAAACAGAGAGTCAACAGTAGCCACAGCTGGTGTTAGTGGTGTCTAATTAATTTTTTCTTGAGTGATTTCAAAAGTTCAGATGAGAATGCAAAGCTGGTCTGAACTAAGAAGAATTACTACTCTCATATCCACCCTCATCATAGGACAAGAGACAGTAGCTCTTAAGGTGTGGTTTGAGGATCCCTGGGGACTGCGAAGCACTTTCTGGGGAAGGGCTCCATGAAACACTTCAGGGAGTTCTCTTCTTCAATTACCATTGTGAGAATCCAATTTTTTTATTTACATCAATCAAAGCAACAAATTGAATGCGAAAGCTTAATGCATACATACATATTCAAAATTTTGTATAGATGCATGTCTACATATGTATACACACATATATGTATTTTTAATGAAGTTGGATATTTTTATGTGTGCATAAAGTCTTCATATGACAATATTCTAGCTCTTCCTCCTTTTTTTCTTTCAATTGACATTGCCACATATATGTTTTAATTTCATTTCTCCTATAGACATTTGGATTTGTAAATACCTTTAGGGAAGCCCACCCATCCCAATTTGCTATATAAGTTGGGGGATACAAAGTCTTCTGCAAATGGGTTATTTTGGAAGTTAAAATTAAACAATAGATGCAATGAATGCATGAAGAAAACACAATGTCACTTTATACAAAATTGGTACTACTAATCACTACTATTACTATCAGGGAGCACTTTACTTTCCTAATGACATTTGAACATACAATTCATGAGGGCAGAGCTGTCAAATTTATAATACTACTACTCATTTACATTCTCTTTCACAGTAGATATGTTCTCACAATAGATTTTCCCCCCTTTTCGATAGACTTAAGCAGAATCTTGGTATCTACAATGGCAGCCGAACATAAACTAACATAAGGAATTCTAGTGAAGAAAGACTCTAAGATTGAGCATCATGGAATGTTAATATAGTCTTCTTTGTTACTAATTAGCTGTAAAAATATGGATAAATTACTCAACTTTTCTTTACAGTTAGGATATTGGACTTGAATTTTGCTTAAGTTTCTTCCAGTTTTATGATTTTACAAGTCTAGAAGATTATATCATTTATTCTCAAGACAAGCTTCATTTGTCCTTTTCAGAATTAGCTCACATCATCAGAAAAAGTGGGTTATCTCTAGAAATTGCCATATAAATAGAAAGTTCTTATCATTCAGATGTTCATTTATATTAAGAAAGCCTCATTATATTATGAATGTCTTCAGTAAACCAACCGGCGATTATAGCAATACTTCATTTATCCCATATTGGTAGGGGATGAACTGTTTCATATGCATGCAATTTCTAAACAATTGACATATACCCCTTTAATAACTCCAAATCAGTTTTTTTTTTGTTTGTTTGTTTTGTTTTTTGTTTTTGTTTTTGTGGTACTGGGGATTGAACTCAGGGGCATTCTACCTCTGAGCTACACCCCCAGTCTTATTTTTTTATTCTTTATATTGAAACAGGGTCTCACTAAGTTGCGGAGAGCCTCACTAGGTAGCTGAGGCTGGCCGCGAACCCACATCCTCTGGTCTCAGTCTCTCAAACGCTGGGATTACAAGGGTGCGCCACTATGCCCGGCTTCCAAATCAGTTTTTACCACTTTTAATGGGATTATTTCTCAGAAACATGTTCTGTATTCCTGTCTCCTTTAAAGCTGAAGTTGCAAGGAAATATAAATTCTCCTTCATGGTTCAGGTCTGTTGAGAGCTCTTTACTGCCTAAGGGCTTTTGTGTGCCATGAGAACCTTCCACAGATGCTTCATACCTTGTACATACTTATCATACTTATGTACAATGAATTGGGCTTTTACATTCAGTAAATGATAATCATTAAGAATGCTAATTATATAGCTAAGGATCAACTTTTCTTTACTATTTAAACTCTGGTTATTAAATCAACTAATTAAACCCTATGAAAATAAAATCACAAGTCTGTCACATTCTCTTTTAACCCTTAAAAATTTATAAAACTATTAATTAAATTATTTAGGAATATTTTCATTTATTTTATTAGCACCACACTAACCAACTGAGCTAATTGAGCTAACTGGCCACTTCCTACATTTTATAAAGTTAGTAGATTCTTTTTTTAAAACTAGCAAACTTTTAATTATATTAATCACTTGAAAACATAACATAAAATTCAGTAATAATTTTGAAGGCACCTAAAAATTTTAGAACAAACCTATTATTGCCATCAAATGGGTCTTATGTATATGTGAATATAAACTTAGTGTTATTGTAAATTTAGTTCCCAAAGAGCAAGGATTCTCTATCTCAGATTAGCTAATATTAAATCAAGGATGATTCTAACATGCTTGATTTTATGCCTAATTTCTTTGTTGATGGAAAAATAATTAATCTTTAAAATATAATTTTTGAGTTGATGACCTTTCTTATGGCTTCCCAGTCTCAGATAATGATATAAATTACTCTCTTTTGAAATGATGTTTTGTTACACTTTACTTCAACAGGGTTACATGTCTTCGGGTCCTATCATTTACCTAAAACTCAGACTTAATGTTTAAGTTTTATTTTAAATCCTTTAGATAGTATCATATGATTACAATTCTAGTGTTAGCCAGAAAGTAAATAAGATGTGCTTATGCAGTCTGCCCTCAGTATCCCTGGGTTCTGCACCTGTGAATTCAACCATCTTAGAATAGAAAACTTGGAAGAAAATTTTGTCTATACTAAACATGTGCAGATTTTTTTCTTTGTCATTACTCCTTAAGTAATACAGCACAAAAACTACTTTCATAGCATTTACATTGTATTAGATATTGTATTAGGTCTTTAGTTGATTTAGTTGATTTAAAATATATGAAAGGATATGCATATACTACCTGCAAATCCAACACTATTTTATAAGGGACTTGAGCATTAACTGTGTTTGGTACCTATGGAGGTCTTAGGACTAATTCTCCACAGAATGTGGAGGGACAACTATAATTTGAATTGCATGTCACTTATCATTTTATGTATAAATTTTGGAATCTTTTAAATTTTACCTTCCTTCATGAAGTATATATCATTTTGTTTTCTTCTCATATAACTAAGTGTATGTTTAAATTGTCAAGTTGATCAGTTTATCCATTTATTTTGTTTTTCTTGTCCTCTGTCATCTCTTCAAGTGTATTTCAGATTATATGTTTTTATGACAATAAGGTATACCAGTACCATCTTATTTTTCTCCTTATGGGGAATCAGAAACAGTTATGCTCCAAGGAACAGTGTGGTGTTACCTTAACCAGTTGGGGCTTGGAGCAAGGCTCAGCCTGCTAAATAAGGGACGTGTGACATTTCTCGCTTTACATTATTTTATTCTGGAAATTTGGGCTTTGCTTCCACATTAAAAAAGGTTTTTTAAGAGGCTCAGGATGCTGTCATCAGGAGAACAAAGGCCTAGGCCTGACTCAGAGGTATCCATTAACTCTACAAATACCGGCAGCTGAGTCAAGAGAACTTAGGAAGCTTTTAGACAAGAAAGCTTGCCAAACTTTCCGCTTACCTAAAAAAAGCTTATTAACCTGCTACCTTTAGCTGCCTGAGCAAATAGGAAAGATTTATCTAATGAATAGTTCCTCTTTGCTTTTAACCTTTACCCCCTGCTCCTCCTTTGCTTTGCCTGCTCTCTACTAAAAGAATCATTCATTTACACTTTTGTATTTTTTCTGCTGCTCCCCTAATCTTAGCAAACACTATAGGAAATAGCCTTTCCAGTTAAAGATGTACCCACTTAACTCCAGGAAAAACAAGGCTGTAAAAATTCTTTTTGTATACCTTGTTGTAATGAGCATAAATATCACTCATGAGATGAATTAAAACAGATGCGTCTTAATATACATGGTGTGTAAACATACTCTCACTTGCTCTCGACCTTGTCTCAATCCCCACTGAATGAGGGCCCCCCCAGGCTCTACCGCTTCTTTGAGGGCTGGCCCCCGGCAAGTGGCACCCAACGTGAGGCCTCGTTTAGGTAAGTTTCCCCTACCCATTTTTATTTATTTATTTATTTTTTATCAGGATCGGAACAGGTAGACCGCCCAAAAAGGGAACTGCAGTCCCGCTGCTAGGTATAGAGCAGGATAGGAGAGGCGGTAACATTAAGAATTAAGAATTAAGAAAGATGGGACATTCTAAGAGCAAGCAACTGAAAATAGAGCATTCTGAAAAAAGAATTTTAAATATGAACCTTGCTAAGAGCAAAGAAAGAAAACTCTTTATAAAAGTAACACACCAAATGATAAACAAAAGAGGTATTTCTATCTCTCGCAAACAATTAAAACATTTTTTTATATTCTTACAAACTGTAGCACCTTGGTTTCCTCAGGAGGGAAGCGTAAGCCTTGAAACTTGGATAAAATTAGGAGAGGAGATAAAAACTTATCATTCTGTACATGAGCCTGAAAGGGTACCTGCAGAAGTTTTTACTTTATGGAGCATTTTTATAGATGTATTAGATCCCACGCATGAAACAGTATGTTTAACCTCCAAACTGCAGGAAGCAAAAGAAACTGCTCCAATAAAGACTGAAGCTTCCTCTTATCATAGATACCAGTTTAATTCGGACTTCAGAGATAAATCACTTTCCCCAGATGAGCGGCATACTTTAGAAAAAGCCACAGCTAAATATTGTGAGGAGGATAATTGGCCAGATGATGCCGTAGATCCTCCAAATAATCCTAGTCAAAAAGTTAAAGAATCAGAATATTGCCAACAGCCATGCTTCTTGCAAACCGCAACAGAGGCAAGACAAAACGGAGATTTCTCATTTGCTTTCCCTGTTGTTAATCTCAATGAGACTGAAGAAGCTCCGCAGTGGAAACCATTATCTTTTAAACTGATAAAAGAATTAAAATCTGTGGTCAGAGACTTTGGGGCTAACTCCCCTATACTTTACATTTGTTAGATGCCATTGCCTCTGAATGGTTAACTCCTTTCCATTGGGAACAGATGGCAAGGTCTTTCTTGACCCCTGGGCAATTTTTACTGTGGAGAACGGAGTTTGAGGATCAGGCCAGAAAAAGAATGTTGAGGGCCCAGTGAGGCCGCTCCCAGGTTACTATACAGATGTTAACAGGCACAGGGGAATACAGTGACCCAAAACGACAGCTTACTCTCTCCCAAGCAGCTCTAGGGGATGTCTCCATGTGCGCTACTGTGGCATGGAAAGCCCTGCCCCCAATCGACCATAAAACAACTTTTCTTACTAATGTTAAACAAAAAGGAGACGAGCCTTTTGAAGATTTCTTAGCTCGCCTGGAGGAGGTTGTGTCCAAAGTAGTCGAAAATAAGGAGGCAGCTGAACTCCTTGTTAGACAATTGGCTTTCGAAAATGCTAGTTCCACTTGTCAGGCCTTACTGAGACCCATAAGAAAAACAGGGTCTCTATCAGAATTTGTCCAAGTCTGTCTAGATTTCACCCCGGCTCAGGTGCAAGGGATTGCAATTGCGGCAGCATTACAAGGTCAGACATACAATAAATTTTTGAAAGAGGTAAGCAATAATAGAGGCCCTCCACAATGCTATAGATGTAATTCAGTTGGACATATACAACATCAATGTCCACTAATAAATAATCCTTCATCTCTTACTGGAGGTGGAGGACAAAAACTGCTGCCTTCTTTATGCCCCAGATGTTGCAAAGGATTTCATTGGAAAAAAGATTGTAAATCTTGATTTAATAAAGATGGAATTCCCCTGCCTCCCCTTCAATCACAAGGACAGGAATCAAAAAATGGGTTAAGGGGCTCCCCCCAGAGCTCCAAAAAAATTGGGGATACAATCAAACAGGAACTCTGGAGAATTATCCAGTAGCTCAATTGCCAGCTTGGCCAGAGTAACTTCAGGAAGCGCAGGACTAGATCTTTCCAGCAATGAGACAGTCATTCTGACCCCTGGTATGAAAACTACTTTAGTAAGTACAGGAACTTTAGGCCCTTTGCCTAAAGGCACCATGGGGTTAATATTAGGCAGAAGCTCAGTAACCTTACAGGGATTACAAATTGCTCCCAGAGTTATTGACTCAGACTTTACTGGAGAAATAAAAATCATGTTACTCCCTCCAAAAAATAAAACTATACAGATATGGAAAGGACAGAGAATAGCTCAATTGTTATTAATTCCTTTAGTACAGACAGCAAATAAAAGTATGAAAAAGGAAAGAAAAGCAAAAGGGTTTGGCTCCAGTGATGTCATTGCTTGGGTACAAAAAATAGGTGAAAATAGGCCCATGAGGACTATATTAGTGGAAGGAAAAAGAATAACAGGATTATTGGATACTGGAGCAGATCTCTCCTGCATTGCAGGAAAGGATTGGCCCTCTGACTGGATTACTCAGCAAACTGCTTCAACTTTAAGGAGGATAAGCACTGCTTCAAAAATTGCAAAAAGTGCCTCTATATTACATTGGAAGGCAGGAAAAAAGCAGGGAACGTTCCAACCATATGTCCTTACTTCCATTCCTTTTACCTTATGGGGAAGAGACATTCTTACAAATATGACTGTTATAATATCTGACAATGATGTAGATTCCTTACCTCCTTTTTTGCAGGGGCCACTGTAATTTATGCAGACCCTATAATATGGAAATCAGATGACCCTGTATGGGTTGAACAGTGGCCCCTTACAGATGAAAAGAGGTCTGCAGCAGAGCAATTAGTTCAGGAACAGTTACAAAAAGGTCATATAGAACCTTCAACTAGCCCGTGGAACACCCCAATATTTGTTATCAAAAAGAAGTCTGGTAAATGGAGACTATTACAGGACCTAAGGGCGATTAACAAAACAATGGAGGCCATGGGGGCCTTACAACTGGGACTACCATCCCTGGTAGCAGTAGATAAGAACTCCCAAATTCTTGTAATTGATTTACAAGACTGCTTCTTTACCATCCCCCTGGCTCCACAGGATAGGAAACGGTTTGCTTTTAGTCTCCCCTCGTCCAATTTTCAAAGACCTTATCAAAGATATCAATGGAAGGTGTTGCCTCAGGGAATGAAAAACAGTCCTACCTTATGTCAAAAATATGTTGATATGGCCCTTACAAATACTAGAAATAATTTTCCCCAGGTTTATATTATTCATTACATGGATGATATTCTTTTGGCCTATAATAATACCGATATTCTTAATCAGTGTTTACAATCATTAATAGAAAATCTCCACCAATATGGTCTCATAATCGCTCCAGAGAAAATCCAAAAAGACCCGCCAATTAATTTTTTGGGAAGGATTATAAACTCTCCCACTGTTACTAATCAGAAGGTTCAAATCAGGCATGACCAACTTAAAACCCTAAATGATTTTCAAAAGTTATTAGGAGATATTAACTGGATTAGACCAATCTTAAAAATATCCACTCATCAATTAAAACCTCTCTTTGATATTTTAAAAGGGGACTCTAGTCCTTCTTCTCCTCATCAGTTAACAAATGAAGCTGCTCAAGCACTAAAAGAGGTAGAGGAAGCTATTAATGACCATTGGGTTACTAGAATAGATTATAATTTAGAGTGGGATTTAATTGTTTTAAAAACTGCTTACAGTCCTACGGGATGCATTTGGCAGAAGGGACTGTTAGAATGGATTTATTTACTTTCCACTCCAAAAAGAATTAATACCTCTTAACCCACTTTAATCACTATGATAATACAAAAAGGCAGAGCTAGAAGCAAAGAATTATTTGGTAGTGATCCTCATAATATAATTATTCCTTATAATAAACAGCAGTTAGAATTTCTGCTTTATAATTCTGATGAATGGGCTATTTCTTTACAAAATTTTACTGGACAAATTAATTTTAATTTACCTTGTAGTCCACTCCTACATTTTGTATCTCAGCATGAATTTATTTTTCCTAAAAATATCAAGGAAAAGCCTTTAGTAAATGCTGTGATTTATTTACAGATGGCTCGTCTAATGGCCAAGCAAGTGTAGTTAGAGGCTCAGACCGACCTATTGTTCTCCGAACTAAGGAAACTTCTGCCCAAAGAACAGAACTGGTGGCAGTCATATATGCCTTTTCCATTACCCCTGAGCCTTTCAACCTCTTTACAGATTCTAAGTATATAACAACATTATTTCCAGCTATTGAAACTTCATTTATATCCAACTCATCCGATATAGCAGTACTTTTAAAAAGATTACAGCAGCTAATTAGTAACAGAATTCATCCTTACTTCATTGGGCATATAAGGGGACACAGTAATCTCCCTGGTCCACTTGCTGCAGGAAATGCCTTAGCAGATAAAGCTACTAGAATTGTAGCCACAATATTAGATGCTAAAGAAAGTCATGAAATACATCATCAGAATGCTAAAGCATTGCAAATGTTTTATTCCTTAACTAGGGAACAGGCTAGACAAATAGTGCGGGATTGCCCCAAATGTGTAATTCATATTCCCTCACTGGCTATGGGAGTTAATCCTAGAGGACTTAAAGCAGACGTCCTCTGGCAGGTAGATGTAATGCATATTCCTTCTTTTGGATGATTATGTTTCGTACATGTGTCCATGGACAGTTTTTCGCATATTATTTATGCTTCTGCGAGAGTGGGGGAAGCATATAAAGATGTCATGCAACATTTGTTTGCTTCTTTCAGGTATATGGGAATCCCCCATCAAATTAAAACAGACAATGCTCCCACTTATATTTCTACCAGCTTCAAAAATATTTGTAACACTTTAGGAATTGAACACTCCACTGGAATCCCTTATAATTCCCAAGGGCAAGCTA
The DNA here is from genome assembly GCA_004027655.1 of Graphiurus murinus. NCBI lineage: Eukaryota > Metazoa > Chordata > Mammalia > Rodentia > Gliridae > Graphiurus > Graphiurus murinus. The sequence continues at coordinate 59,695 of PVLC010001094.1, read as the reverse complement.
TAGTGGAGAGAGCCCATCAAACGTTAAAAATTCAAATAGAAAAACTGTCTAATTCAGAGCTAAAGTATGCCTCTCCACATGCTCTCCTTTCTCACGCCCTTTTTGTTATCAATCACCTAAATAGGAATTCAGAAGGCCTTACACCCATGTAAAGGCACTCTGATTTACAAAGTCTTCTCAGATCTTAGTAAAATGGAAGGATTTGATGACAGGCCAGTGGAGAGGACCAGACCTGCTGCTAACCTCAGGGCGAGGCTACGCTTGTATCTTCCCAGAGAACGCAGAAGTCCCACTATGGATACCTGATAGGCTTATCAGATATGTCTCATCACCATCACAACCGCAACCGCCAGCGGTCTTATCCCAAAACCTCCTGGACCCAGGATGAGATGCTCAGCGCTCAGATGTCCAGTCTCCATCTTCATCATTCGAGACAGGCTCAATCAACCATCAAAGCTCCTCTCCCCACTTGGGGACAGATTAAGAAGCTGACTTCCAGAGCTCAACAAATTGCCTCACTTGATCAGTCACCACCTCCCCCTGAAAAGGTTTTTCTGGCAATGATAGCATTGCTAAGTTGTCAGGTGCTAAATGTCTCAGCTAATCAAGCTTATTGGGCTTACTTTCCTGATCCTCCCCTGTTAAAAGTCTCAGATTGGGCCACAAAAGACCTTAAGATATTTACCAACAATCCTAAATTAATGGCAGGATCTTCTGATTCTTTTCTACCTATGAAAAGTAATAATCTAAAAAGTTTTAAAGCTTTCAGTGACCATACCCCTCTGTGCTTTACTACATTGGAAAGCTTACCTGGATGTTTAAGAATATCTTATAAATCTTTTTATACTGTCTCCCCTACTACCACTAAAGGTGTAAGGCTTTGTGGGAGTTACAGCTTGCCTTCCCTGGCCCTATTTATGAACGTAATAATCTGTTAAAAAATGATCTCCTTTAGATAGCACTCCATGCAAACAATTTTTAAATAGTAGAGATTTATACTGGAATAATATGGGACCTAAACATCTGCCTCATTGGTTTGACTGTGTTTTTCCAAAATATGCTAATGTTTATTCTCCTTATAATGCTACTACTGTCATTTATGATTGGTCTGTTTCTTCTCCAAAACATGACTATAAACAGTATATCTGCTAGATGTCATGCAAAATATAAGTACATCTGTGTTTCGCCTTTGCTTTACAACAGTTCTCAGCACTCCTGGCCACAGATACAAAACAATTTATTAGGAATATGGAACAATACTGATATAGCTCCAAATTTACAGGCATTGCAGGATCAAATTAAATATATTAGTTGAGATTATTTAGATGTTAGCTCTACTGCCGAAATAGCCTCTGATTTTTTTACCCAACTTTCTAAACAATTGGACATGTGTTCATACATGAGTTATGGAGTATCTCTGGGTCTTACATTCTTATTGTTCATTATAATTTGTTCATGTTTTCCGGTCTTCATCTGATTAGCCTCAGGCTCTGTCAAATCACTTGCCATAGAGGTGGAAGTGATCAAATTAAAAAATAAAAAAGGGGGAAATGCGGCATTACATTAACCAGTTGGGGCTTGGAGCAAGGCTCAGCCTGCTAAATAAGGGACGTGTGACATTTCTCACTTTACATTATTTTATTCTGGAAATTTGGGCTTTGCTTCCACATTAAAAAAGTTTTTTTAGCCGGGTGTGGTGGCGCATGCTTGTAATCCCAGCATTCGGGAGGCTGAGACCAGAGGATTCAGGTTTGCGGCGAGCCTCAGCTACCTAGTGAGGCACTCTGCAACTTAGTGAGACTCGGTTTCAAAATAAAGAATAAAAAATAGGGCTGGGGGTATAGCTCGGTGGTAGAATGCTCCTGAGTTCAATCCCTAGTACCGCAAAAAAAAAAAAAAAAAAAAAAAAAAAAAAAAAAAAAGGTTTTTTAAGAGGCTCAGGATGCTGTCATCAGGAGAACAAAGGCCTAGGCCTGGCTCAGAGGTATCCATTAACTCTACAAATACCGGCAGCTGAGTCAAGAACTTAGGTTTCCTATCATAAGACAGAAGGAAGCTTTTAGACAAGAAAGCTTGCCAAACTTTCCGCTTACCTAAGAAAACTTATTAACCTGCTACCTTTAGCTGCCTGAGCAAATAGGAAAGATTTATCTAATGAATAGTTCCTCTTTGCTTTTAACCTTTACCCCCTGCTCTTCCTTTGCTTTGCCTGCTCTCTACTAAAAGAATCATTCATTTACACTTTTGTATTTTTTCCGCTGCTCCCCTAATCTTAGCAAACACTATAGGAAATAGCCTTTCAGTTAAAGATGTACCCACTTAACTCCAGGAAAAACAAGGCTGTAAAAATTCTTTTTGTATACCTTGTTGTAATGAGCATAAATATCACTCATGAGATGAATTAAAACAGATGCGTCTTAATATACATGGTGTGTAAACATACTCTCACTTGCTCTCAACCTTGTCTCAATCCCCACTGAATGAGGGCCTCCCCAGGCTCTACCGCTTCTTTGAGGGCTGGCCCCTGGCAGAACAGTAATTTATTTTAAACGAAAATAGAATTAAAAATCAAAACTATGTAGGAGTATAAAAATGAACACTGGTAATAGACAAAATACTGTTCTGCTAAACATGATCTGACTTTCCACCTTCTTGTATTCTTTGTAGACTACAGATAGCCATTGTAGGACAATTCAGCCTCTGACCATGTTAAACAACCTAATAAATCCTCTATTGTAATTATATGTATTCAATGTAAGCCCATCTAATAAATACTCTTGTAATTATATGTATCCTATGTAAGACCATCTAATAAATTGTCTTTTGTAATTGTATGTTGTAAACAACCAATTAATCCTATTGGTTCTGTTCCTCTGAAGAACCCTGACTAAAACACATGCCACTGCCATTATTGTACTATAAAAATTCAAAACCTCAATTTTCTTTACCCCAAGTTGATTTGGAGTCTACATTTGAGATACAATGAATGCCTGTCTCCAAGTTTGCAGCCTTCGTAGCTCACCATCTTGTTTGAATGTCATAGTGTTGTGGAAGTGTTACTTTGCTTCTTCGTGATATGTAACATGCTTAGGTTCTTTTTGTGTAAGAGCTATTTGTTCTTAAATGAAGTGGCCCATGGATCCTTGGATTTTTAAGTTGGTATCTCTCTCTCTCTCTCTCTCTCTCTCTCTCTCTCTCTCTCTCTCTCTCTCTCTCGTTTTTGTTTTTTCCTGCATTTACCATGATACAGGCTGTCTTCTTTTTTGAGTCAGTTCTAACCAGGTGGCAGGTAGGGAATGTCTGACATTCATTAAGCAACCACAGGCCTGGGTGGAATGAGTTCACAGTGAACCATGAAACTGTGTCCTGCTCTTTGCTTGTGGATAAAACCACATGATTCAACTTCTTATTGAGTTCCTTTGCCCTGAAGTCTACTTTTTTCCTGGAACTAAAAAACTGATTTGGCCCTCATCACTGTGGAACAGTGGTTCTCTGGATTTTGTCAAATATACCAGAACACTCCTTGGCTAAATAAGAGAAAGTATAGAATAGACAAGGTTAGGCACAGGATTAAAAATCTAGTAAATCAGGGTCATTCACTTTGTGACGCCCACCTTCTTGAATTTTGACCTCAACTTCAGGTTTTGTGACATCATTTTCCTCTGACTACTATACTGTCCTCAGATGGTAAGGCTCTTTATTGTTATTCCTAGCTGTCTTTGGCATGGAAGACAATCTGAAACTTTCAAAATAGGATCTCAAGTGCAAACAAACTCTTAAACAGAAGTGAATACAGAATTTGCAAGAGCTACAATCATCTAGTTTGCAAATTAGACTTGATCCCCTCTAATTAGTTGGCCCTCCAGAGCCAGAGATCCTGGATTTTAAGAACTGAGTCTTTTGCTTCTTGCTACCCAGGGTGCTTTTCCAGATACCTTGGTCCATGTGAGAAGGACTTTGATTCATTTTGAGAAGGATGACAAGGCAATTCCACAAAGCTTCTGATTCTTGTTTTTAATGGCAAGGGTCCAGGCAGGATGGTGTTACAGGATACTGATTTTAGTTACAGTGTTGACACATTCTGGACACATTATGAAGAAAGAACCCTATGCCAATCAATAATTTTCCAGGCCATGTAATTTCCTGATCTTCAACCCAGTAAAGTTTCATAATAGAAGTCAGTAGTTCTCAAACTTGAGCATGCCTCATTTATGTGGAAGATATGCTAAATTACAGATTGATTGGTTCTACCTCCAGAGTTCTAGGATCAGTATGTTTTAGATGAAGCCTGAGAATTCATTGCTGCTGCTGTTGCAAGAACCACATAGGGAACCACAAAAGATAATTGCTATCTCTATTAAACTCACAGAGGAGGCAAAATTGGGAGTGGATGGAAAGCTGTCTTGTGGATTCTGGTTGAAAATGATTTACCAAGAATAACTAACCAGAAGTAAAAAGAGAAGATGAATGTTAGGCTATTTGAAAATATTAACTTCCTAATTTTATAATGTAAGGATAATTCAGATTCTGTTCTGATAGATAGTTGGCCCATTTTGAATTTATTGAATACAAACCAGTTTCTGGACAGTTGGAGTTATCTCATTCCTTTTAAACATTATCTACCTGACTGCTGCCAAAGAATATAAGTATCAATTTCAGTGGTCTACATGATAATGACTCATATTTAAGCAATTTAACTTTCAAATGTGCAGTTGCTTTTGAAACTTTAAGAAAAGGATATAAAGAGCCAGATGTGGTGGAACACATTTTTAATCCCAGTACTTGGGAGGCTGAGACAAGAGGATCATAGGTTCAAGGCCAACCTCAGCAACTTAGGTCTTCTGCAACTTAGTAAGATCTTGTTTCAAAACTAAAAATCTAAAATAGGGCTGGGGGTGTAGCTCAAAGGTAGAATGCCCCTGGGTTCAATCCTCAGTACCACACACACTAAATAAATAAATAAATAAATAAATAAATAAATAAAATCCAGAAAAATAGAGACCTTTATTATATGGATGTGTGTGTGTGATTGTTCAATTCTTTTTTTAAAAAAATCTACTTTTATTGGTGCATTGTAATTATTTCTCATAATGAGGTCCAGAGTGATAGACACACAAACATACAGGCATAAAACGTTTGATGTGCTTCCCTCTTTATCCCACCTTTGTTCCTCCTGCTCCCCATACATATTATTGAGGTTGGTTTTGATAATTTTGCATATGTATATATATATTTGAATTGTTTCTTTTAAATAAGACAATATTCCAAATAATCTATATTATGTTTCATGAGGATCTAAAATAATTGTAAGCTTATGTTTTGATAAGAATGATAAAAATTGCTGATTTTTTTCACTCACAGACTTTCTTTAGGACTGTATCTTCCAGGAAAGATTTCACAATGTTGTAGTTTCTGGTCTACAACAGCATATCTGCTCCTCTGATGTCTCTGAGAAGGAACATTCACCCTCAAAGATCTTTCTTTTCAGCAAGAAGTGTGCACCACCCAGTTAACAATCTCTGTCACCCCCGGAGCATCCACAGCTCCTTTTTATTCACTAAGTGATATCAATGTCATTACTTCTCAGTTTCTGTCTTCGGTGAACACTGCAGATCCTCCCAAGACATGTTATCTCCATCACCACAAGTCGATATTGATTTGTTCTCTTCAAGGTCCATAGCACCAGCCTATAACACTGCATCAGATACAGTTTCATTGTCAGAGTGGTTAAGTGGAAATTATAATTCATGGTCTAAGAATCATTTGGCCTCTTTTCCCTGTGTGCCTATATCCTAAAGAAAATAGTCATTTTGCAAATGACTACTTGCAACTTAAAAATATAGACAATTGACAATAAATCAATTCAACACAAGCCATGGGAAATCAGAAACTGCAGTCAATATTAAGAGTATAATTAGTACTTATATTAATTCATCGATAAATTATCTCTGGACTACATCTTATTTTATAACATGAATTAAAATATGACAGTTTATTGAATGTTTTTATTTGAATACTCTGACTCTTGTAAACTATTCTTACTAAGTAAATATAGAGCCCTAATAACTTCAAATTGTATCCAGAATCTTTTATTTGAAAGTGTTGGTACCAAATGTGTTTTAAATTTTAGGATTTTTCAGAATTTAGGAAAGTACTTTAGACATAAGCTGTATATCATGTAACAGTTCTTGTGGGTCTGGGACAATATCACACAAATACACAAATATTAATTTTTCTACAATGAAATGGGTGAATAGTTATGAAGTGATATCTTTTAAAAAGTGATAAGTTGTTTAGGTTAGGTTTTGTTGCTAAAAGAATCATGAAGCACTTTTGGTTTTCAGGGTTTTTTTTTGCATTTCATAAATTGCAGATAAGAAATAGTGAATTTATATTACTCTTATTATCAATTCACTGATGTTGAATCTGTTCTTGATAGATATTCAGTAAATAGGAAGAACTCCGAATTGCTATAAAAGTGATACCACTTTCCATATCATCCCTTAAGTGAATGGATTAAATGTAGT
>PVLC010001094.1:5788-53068 GCA_004027655.1 Graphiurus murinus | reverse complement strand
ATATGGTATTTTGACTTCACTTTCTTACTAGCAATTTTGTTGATTCTGTAAAGGTACAGAATTTGGAAGGCTTTTCCCAAATGTAGAGTTATGATCTGGATTCTCAAAATATACAGATTTAGTTGAGAATGTGGCTTGAAAATGGTCACTGGACAGCATGTATTCCAACTTATATGTGTGATATTTTGCATTGGGGGAAGTTCTTTTGTTAGAAATTTAAAGGCTATTTAACGCATTACCTTAGGCCTATTTTGAGGCTATCTATATATAGGAATGGATAGATATCCTTGAATCCACATGTATCCCTGTGTGAATGGCTTTATTTGCTGCCCATTGCTCGCCAATTTCAGATGTCTGCAATATAAGTCTCATAACAGTACATTCACTTCCATTATTTCTGTAGGTTTTTCATGGCAAAGTAAGTTAGATGTCTTTATGGGGGAAATGTACAGGGTAGTAAATAGCTATTTGTCCAGATTACCTTCAATTATGTAGAATACAGTACTTAAGGAATTTAGTAATAGACAGTAGCCAGGAGGCAGACATTAATACCTAGTTGATGAATACTTTAGCTGAAAAAGAAACTTCACCATTTTTTTCTCCATTTTTTAACACTCCTTTGTCCTATTTATGTAATGTAAAAGCTTATAGCTCAAATATTACTTTAAAATTAATTACAATAATTTCATAACACAACATAGAAAGTATTTATAAATGTGTATGTGGAGAAGAGGGAGGAAGATGTCAATGCAGTAAGACCCTAAGGCTGTCATGGGTCAGCACGATATCTCCTGTGGGTCCTTGGCTTTCATGTTGAAAAGAATTTCAACACACACCAAACAGAGACAAAGGCAGAAGTTTATTTTAAGGAAAAGGCACAGGTACACAGGAGAAAGGACATGGGTCACCTCAGAAGGCTCTAGGAGCACGGCTGCAGGGAGAGGGAGAGAGAGGGGGAGAGAGAGAGAGAGAGAGAAAGAGAGAGAGAGAGAGAGAGAGAGAGAGAGAGAGAGAGAGAGAGAACAGTCTACCCCCATCTTCTTTATATCATACCTGGAGAGAGGCTGGCTCCAGGGATCCAGGGCAGGGAATAGAGAACCTGGGGCAGAATAGAATGTGGTCCCCCAGTCTTGGGGTCTTAAAAAAATGACATTTTTTTTAGGTAGGATTTTCCTGGAGTGGAGACAGGAAGTCAGGGAGGTGGGGTCTTTCTTACAATAGGTGTGACATACTTTTGAGAGGCAAATGGAGCTCTGACCAAAAAAAAAGAAAATGATGCTCTTAGGACTTAATCATCTTACAAATTTCTGATATGGAGCCAGCCCATTAATTATGAATGGGCCTGGCTTTTGAGGGTAAACAAGTTCTGTTAAAATGAACCAACATTTTCTTTTCCTTCTTAATCCATCTCTTTCCTGCCTAAATGTTTATTCCTTCTATTCTACCTTATCAAGGTGAGCTTGCCTCTAACTCATCTTGGGAGATCTAAGTTGAGCAGTATTCCACATCACAAACTACCTTTATGAGAGATGGGAACTAAAGACAGAGAAATTCAAGAATATCTACAAAGATTATTCTAAACACCAAAGCTGAAAAAAGAAAAAGAAGCAACAAATACCTGAGCAAGTGGAGGTGTGGTAAAAAATAGCCTTCACCACTGACAGGCGGAAACTTTGAAAACCCCCAAAAACCTCATATCCAGCAACCTGAGACTTGCTCCACAGACAGCGAGGGCACTAGATACAGAATCACACATTGCTCCATGGCATCTCCTGAGAGAAAAAAAGCAACTAAACCACCACTCAGTACCTCCCTACCACCTGTATCTGCCACACATCCAGCAGCAGAGGTGAGTGCATGATCCACAGGGAGGTGGATGCAGGCCCCACACTGTGGGTAACTGAAGAGACCATAAAAAAGAGGGTAGAAATAGACACAGACCTTGGCTACATACCACACACAAAATTCTGAGAAAAACATCAGGCTTAGAAGTTGCAGACCCATCCAGTCTTTTCTGTGGAGAAATCAGACTATCCACATTGTTTTGGGATAGACTCTGTGCTTGGGAACAGAGACACCAGCCTAGCATTTTATTGGAAGCCCTATCATTGGGGCAGCAGACTTACTTCCTTTTCACAGGTTTTTAAGCAACTGGGAATGCTTGGAACAGGCTTGGGAACCTTCAGTGATATGTGGGCAATAAATGACTGAAAACAACCACAGAGACCCAAGAGGCCTGCAGAAACCAAGTAGGAAATGGTTTTTGTTGTTGTTTATTGGTTTGTTTGTATTTTATTTTTTATGGGATTTTTGTTTCTTCATTTTTTTGGCACTGTGTGTCTGTAGGTCTCCCCCTTTTACATTTTTTTCTCTTCCCTCCATCCTTTCTTTTCTTTCTTTTAGGAAACTATTCTAAGTCTAAAACAGATTGGCTTAAGGATCTTATAACTTCTTGCTTGCTTTGGCAGAAGAATGCCTTTCTTAAGGGAACTGAAGACAGTGACCTCGATGCACCTTCACTATCTAAGCTATTTCCTTCTGTTTTATGTCTTTGTTTGTTTTGCTTAAGGATAGAAGAACTCCCCAAGGAGGGAACTGAAGACAACAAGCTCTTCACTCTTGCAAAACTGCCAGATAACTTATTGTCTAAAGCATTACTAACACAATGCTGTACTACTTAGCCAGAGGCAATCAATGATTTAATGAGCTAATCCCAATTCTGTAAACCTTTTATAAAAAGAAGAGCTGAATTTTACTCAGGGAGTTTGGCTCTTTTGTCTTCTCCCCTTTAGCCTCTTTAGTACCAAGAATAAAGTCTCAGAAATATATATATATATATATATATATATATATATATATATATATATATTTTTTTTTTTTTTTTTTTTTTTTTTTTCATCATGACATCTCATGCCCTGCTGGTACAGAGCCTGGTGATTTTTATTCTCCCACTTTTTTGTGGTGCTGGAATTGAGCCTAAGACCCTTGTGAACAGTGGGTAAGCACCTTGTCACTGGGCCACACCCCAATCTCCATCTTAGAAGAGTCTCTTCCCAGCAGCCAACAGTCAGGGCCAGCCCCTCCTTGCTCCTATCTATGTTTATAGCTGCACAATTTGCAATTGCCAAACTATGGAACAAGCCAAGGTGTCCATCAACTGATGAATGGATTACAAAACTATGGGATATATATATAATGGAATTTTACTCAGCCACAAAGAAGAATGAAATCGTGTCATTTGCAAGGAAATGGATGAAACTGTAAAACATTATGTTAAGTGAGATTGGTCAGTCACAAAAAGTAAAAAAAATCATATGCTTTCCCTAATATGAGGAAGCTAGGGAGAAAATGGGGCATAAGAGGGACTCCAGATGAAAAAGGAGAAACCTTAGTTGGGCAAAGAAGTTGACTTAACTGAAGGTGATGTGAGAGGGAGGATACCCTAATGCACATGATGTACTTTTAGAAACATATCAAAGTCAATCACTAAACTAAACCTGAGAAGGAGGGAGGGTGAGAAAGTGGGGCAGGAATTAGGGAAGGGTTAAATGAGAAATGTGTGCATGTATCCCTTCATCAGCTTGTACTTCACAAAGATGTATGATTACAATGCACCAATTAAAATATAAAATTTAAAAAAAATAACAAGAAAATTATACACCACTGTCAAGTCAAGTTCATCCCAGGGAAGACTAGTTCAACATAGATAAAACAATCCATATAATTCATCACATAAGCAAAACTAAGGACAAAAATCACATGGCCATTTCAATATACTCTGGAAAAGCATATGACAAAATTCAGTACCCATTCACACTAAAAACACCACAGAGAATCAGAATAGAAAGAACTTATCTCAACAGAATAAAGTCAATACATAATAATCCAACAGCCAGCATCATAGTGAATGAGGAAAAACTATGAGAATTCCCTTTAAAATCAGGAACAAGTTTTGTAATCCATTCATCTGTTGATGGACATCTTGGCTGGTTCCATAGTTTGGAAATTGTAAACTGTGCAGCTATAACATAGATATACATGTGTTGGTCCTATAGTTTGGTTTCTGTTCTTTTGGGTTATGTACACAATGGAATTTTACTCAGCCATAAAGAAGAACAAAATCATGTTATTTGCAAAGAAATGGATGGAACTGGAAAACATTATGTTAAGTGAGATTAATCAGTCACAAAATGTTAAAAATTGAATGCTCTCCCTAATATGTGGAAGATAGGGAGAAAATGGGACATAAGAGGGACTCCAGATGAAGAAGGAGAATCCTTAGGTGAACAAAGAATTTGACTTAATGGAAGGTGATGGGGGGAGGAGGGACACCCTAATGAGCATGAAGTATTTTCATGAACACATCAAAGACAATCACTAAACTGACCTTGAGAAAGAGGGAGGGGGAGGGAGTGGGGCAGGGATTGGGGAAGGGTTAAATGAGAATTGTGTGCATGGATGTCTTTACCTATACTAGCTTGTACCTAACAAAGATGTGTGATTACAATGCACCAAATAAGGGAAAGATGAAAAAAAAAAAAAAGGATTTTTTAAAGTTACGCCAGGAGATTTTTGATCTATGTAATTGGGAGCCCATCTCTATTAAAGTGGCAGAAACAGCTAAGACATTTGTAGATCGGCTTCAATCCTTAATGCCTACCTGGCCCTCATTTACCTCCTTGCTGGGAGGAGTTATCGGATTAGCAGCAATAGTCATTCTAGGCTTTTGCATTCTACCACTCATTGTACGCCTTGTGATCAATGCCTGTGTTAGTATACGAGTAGATTTACTTGGACTAAAAATGCAAGCACTGCCTTGCACAGGGCCTGGTAGTTGATGATGGGTTCGATTTTCTCAGGGCTTGTTGAATGACTCATCGAGACCCCATGACGGGTAAGATTAAGCACCTGGTAGGAAATGACCTAAGACAGGCACAGTCCTTCCTGCATTTTAAAATAAAAACAGGGGAGTTGTGGGAGCCCAGCTAGGCCCTCTCCCCCCAGGCAGTTGCTATATGCATATAATAAATTCAGCAAAGTGGATATAAAATCAATCTAAAAAATAATATTTTCTTTTTTTCTTGTAATAATTCGTGCTTTGTATGTATACATCTTTGTTAGGTACAAATTGATAAAGACAAATGTGCACACATTTTTCATCTGACCCCTTCCCCAATTCCCACCCCGCTCCCTCGCCCTCTCTCCCTCTCAGGTTCAGTTCAGTGAGTGACCTTGATATAGTTGTGTAAGTACATCATGTGCCTTGGGATGCCCTCTCTCCCCCATCCATCCCCTTTGGTTAAATCAACTTCTTTGTTTATCGAGGGTCTTTATTTTTTCATCTGGGGACCCTCTTATGCCCCATCTTCTCCCTAACATCCACATATTAGGGAGAACATATGCTTCTTTACTCTTTGTGACTAGCTAATCTCACTTAACATAATGCTTTCCAGTTGCATCCATTTCCCTGCAAAGAACATGATTTTTTTTTCTTCTTTATGGCTGAATAAAATTCCATTGTGTACATATCCCATAGTTTTGTAATTCATTCATCTGTCGATGGGCATCTTGGCTGCTTCCATAGTTTGGCTATTGTGAATTGTGCAGCTATAAACATAGATACACATACGTTGGTCTGATAGTTTGGTTTCCATTCTTTTGGGTAGATATCTAGAAGTGGTATCGCTGGGTCATAAGGTCACTTACAATAGCAGCCCGAAAAATAAAATACTTACAGATGAACCTAACCAAGGAGGTAAAAGACTTCTATAAGGAAAACTATAAAAAGTTGAAGAAAGAAATCAATGAAGACCTTAGAATATGGAAGGATCTACCATGCTCTTGGATAGGCAGAATAAATATCATCAAAATGGCCATCCATCCAAAAGTAATCTACAGAGTCAATGCAATACCCATGAAATTACCAATGACGCTCCTCACAGACATAGAAAAATCAGTCCTTAAATTCATTTGGAACAACAAAAAGCCCAAGATAGCCAAAGTAGTTATTAGCAATAAAAACCATGCAGGATGTATCACAATACCTGACTTCAAACTCTACTACAAAGCCACAGTAATAAAAACAGCATGGTATTGGCACAAAAACAGACACATAGACCAATAGAGCAGAATAGAAGACTCAGAAACAGACCCACGTGCTTACAGTCAATTAATTTTTGACAAAGGAGCCAAAAACATACACTGGAAAAAAGATAGCCTCTTTTCACAAATGGTGTTGGCAAAACTGGTTAACCATATGCAGGAAAATAGAAATAAACCCCACTTTCTCACCCTGCACAAGAGTCAACTCAAAAATAATCTTTTCTACATGATAATCATAAACCCACTGAAAAAGAAATTCAGGAAACATTTTCACTCACAATAAACTCAAAAGCAATAAAATACTTGAGGATAAATCTAACCATGGAGGTAAAGCACCTCTACAATGAAAAATATAAAACACAAAAGGAATAAATTGAAGAATTTCTTAGAAGTTGGAAGGATATCCCATGCTCTTGAATAGGCAGAATAAATATCATTAAAATAGTCATCCTTCCAAAACTGATCCACAGATTCAATGCAATTTCAATAAAAATACCATAGTCATTCTTCAAAGATATAGGAAAACCACTCCTTAAATCTTTTGGAACAACAAAAGAACCAGAATAATTCTCAGCAATAAGAACCATTCAGGAGGCATCAGGATACCTGACTTCAAACTATACTACAGAGCCACAGTAATAAAAACAGCATGGTATTGGCACCAAAGCAGATATAGACCAATGGAACAGAAGATTCAGATACAAATCCACACTTACAGCCAAATTGACTTTTTTACCAAAGGACCAAAAACTTTTTCTGGATAAAAGATCGCCTCTTCAACAATGGTATTGGCTAAACTGGTTATCCATTAGGCAGAAAAGTCAAAATAAACCCCACTTTCTCTCCCTGCAGAAGAATCAAATGAAGATGTATCAAAGACCTGGAAATTAGACCAGAGACTTTGTAGTTATTTGAAGAGGGCATAGGACAAACACTTCAACATATAGGCATGGGTAAATACTTCCTCAATAAAATCCCAAAGGCACAAGAAATTAAAATTATGATTAATAATTTGGATTGCATTAAACTAAAGAGCTTATGTGTAGCAAAGGAAAATATCTAGAAAAATATCTAGAACATCTACAGAGAGTCAACAAAATGGAACAAGATGTTTGCCAACTATTCCTCTGACAGAGGACGAATATCTAGAATATAAAAAGAACAGAAGAAACTCACAGTCTAGTAGAACAACAATAACAAAAAACAAGTCAAACAATGGACAAACGAACTAAATAGACACTTTACAAAAGAAGAAATACAAATGGCCAATAAATATATTTAAAAATTCAACATCATTAGCAGAGAAATGCAAATCAAAATTACCCTGAAATTTTATGTAACTCTAATTAGAATGTTAATCATTGAAAACACAAACAATTATAAATGCTGATGGGAATGTGGTGGAGGAACTCTGATACATTTTTGGTGGGATAGCAAATTAATGCATTAACTTTGGAAAACAGTGTGGAGGTTCCTCAGAAGAATGGGAATGAACCTACCATATGACCCAGTTATATCACTCCTGAGTATCTACCCAAAAGAATTGAAACCAGTCTACCATCATAATGCATGCATAACTGTGTTAATAGCTACACAATTAATAATTTTCATACTTTAAACCAACTGAGATTTCCATCAATATATTTAAAAATTATGGGATATATACACAGTAGAATTTACTAATTCATAAAAAAGAACAAAATTACATTATTTGCAGGGATGGAAATGGAGAACATTATGCTAAATGAGATTAGTTAGTCACAAAAAGTCAAGTGTTCTCCCTCATATGCAGAAGCTAAAAAGAAATTAGGACACAGGAAGGACTCCAGACAAAGGAAAAGAAACCTTAGTGGAGTGAAGTAGGGGACCTAACTGAGAGAAAGGGAAGGGGGAGAAAGACTTGAAAAGGGAAACACCACAATGGACATGATGTGCATACATAATATTATCAAGACCAATCACTACTGAGCATAGGAAGGTGGGCAGGGAACTGGGGGAAGGTTCACTGAGTTTTCTGTGTATGTATGCCTCTACAACCTGAACTTCATCAGAATGTATGATTACAATGTACCCATAAAAAAGTGTGTGCTTGGGTGTGTGTGTGTTGTGTGTATGTGTATGATTGTGAATAAATTATCACCTAGATAGTATTTTATGTAGAATTCATTTTTATTTTGTCCTCTACAATGTTCTGTCACTTCATGATGTCTACAGCCAGAGGCCTCATAACAATTTACAGAGATAATTCTTAGCATTAAATCTATTAAGAGTTGCAGTTGTTTTGTATCCATGTGAATTGCATCAATTGATCTGTATCATGACGCTAGACTAGATTTCTCAGTATATGGGAAAAGCACAGATGTTTCTATATTAAGAATGGTTTTGATTTGTTAATATATGCCATCTACTACCCAACGTCTGCACATTTTGCATTTATTGAAATAATCATTCAAGACCCATGTCTTTTATGAATATAAATGCAAAGTATTTAACAAAATTGTGGCAAATCTCATTCAACTATTGCTTATATTGTATATAAATAGCATAATACATGACTGAATAGGATTTATCAGGAAAATTTAGATTTACATTCCAAAGTTAATCAATGGCTTTCACTATTAAAACAATAAAAATAGAAAACAAGATAATGATTATTTCTATTTTCAATTGATGCATAAAAGCATTCATGAAGGGCCATCATGAATTATTATGCAACAAATACAGATATGCATGCATCATTATAATATTCTGATTTCAATTCCTTTGGAAAGATACCCAGGAGTGGTATAGCTGGATCTTATGTTTGATCCATTTCCAGTTTTCTGAAGAATCTCTATGTTGATCTCCATAGTTGCTGTACTAATTTACAATCCTACCAATGATGTATAAGTGTTCATATCTCCCCACATCTTCACCAGCATTTATTGTTTTTTGACTTTTTAATCATTGCTATTCTAATTTGAGTTACATGGAATCTCAACGTAGTTTTATTGCTAGTGATGTTGATTGTTGTTTCTTTTTTGTGTATTTATTGGCCCCTTGTATTTTTTTTTTTTTGAGTGTGAAATGTCGATTTAGTTCAATTGCCAATTTCTTGATTTGGTCATTGTTTTTAGTCTTTTAAGGTCTCTGTATACTCTAGATATTAGACCTTGATCAGAGGAATAACTGGGAAAGATCTTCTGCCATTCTGCATGTTCTCTTTAAACTCTTGATGGTTTCCTTTGATGAAGAGAAACATTTTAGTTTAATGCAATCCCACTTACTAATCTTCATTTTAATTTCTTATGGCTTGGAGGCCTTATTGAGAAAGTGTCTACCTGTGCTTACATGTTGGAGTGTTGAACCTATCCCCTTCTCTGGTAATTTCATTGCCATGGAAATTTCTCCATAGTGTAAATTATAACATGGCAGTGTGTTTCTCTAAGAGTGAGGATTCCAAAAGAGAGGGAGAAAGAATGAGTAAGTGGAAAGTCACAATAGGTTTGAAGTATTAGCTTGGAAAATATGCCAACATATTTTTCACATTCTGTTTGTTAAGTTGAGTCGCTATTACCAATTGACACACAAAATCATGAATATCTGGAGGTAGGGATTATTTGAAGTCATTTTTAGAGGCTGCCAACACAAAAGTGACATTTAAAAAAAAACACCATTAACAATAGTATTAAATTATGAAATACATAAAAAGAGTGTGACAAATTCAAGACCTATAACCTGAAAATTAGTAAATATTGCTGAGAAAAATTAACAAAAACCTAAATAAATATAGATATATGTTATAATATATTCATCTATTCATGGATTGGGAGACTACATTTTTTTTTGCAGTACTAGGGATTGAATCCAGGGGCATTCTACCTCCAAGCTACACCCCCAGCCCTATTTTTTATTCTTTAGTTTGAAACAAGGTCTCATTAAGTTGCGGAGGACCTCACTAAGTAGCTGAGGCTGGCTGTGAACCCTGATCCTCCAGTCTCAGCCTTCTAAGTACTGGAATTACAAGCCTGCGCCACCACGTCCAACAACCACATGTTTTTAAAATATAAATTTTTCATAAACTGACCTATAGATTCAAGACAATGCATGTGAAATTGTGGCAATTGCACTCTGATTCTAAAGTCATGGAAATGCAAAATGTGTGGAACCAAAATGGTTTTGAAGAATAGTCACAGAACTTGTATTATCTGAGTTCAAGACTTAGTGTAAAGCTGCAAAGGTCAAGGAAGTGTATGATATAGGTTTCAAGATGTATAGATCAATGGCCTAGGAAAGAGGCTCCAGAAAGTGAGACAAGTGAATGGAAAAGTAAGTCTCAACAGATGATAAAATTATTAGTGAGACATATGCAAAAATAATTAACATTAACTTTTACCTCATGTCATGTACAAATACGAATTCAAAACTGCTCCTGGAGCTTAAAGTATTAAAAGAGTAAAAGAAAATATAGGAGAAAATATTAATGATACCATATAAAAACAAGATTTTTTAAATTTTTTTATTGCATTGTAATTATACATCTTTGTTAGGTGCAAAATGGTAAAGCATACATGCACACATTTCTCATTTAACCCTGCCCCACTCCCTTACCCTCTATCCTTCTCAGGTTTGATTTAGTGCTTGACTTTGATATGTTTCTGAAAGTATATTACGTGCATTAGGGTGCCCCCCCATCACCTTCAGTTAAGTCAACTTCTTTTCTCATCTAAGGTTTCTCCTTCTTCATCTAAAGTCCCTTTTATGCCCCATTTTTCTCCCTAGCATCTGCATATTAGGGAGAGCATATTATTTTTTACTTTTTGTGACTGACTAATCTCACTTAACATACTATTTTCCAGTTCCATTCATTTCCCTGCAAATGACATGATTCTGTTCTTCTTTATGGCTGAGTAAAATTCCATTGTGTACATATCCCATAGTTTTGTAATCCATTCATCTGCTGATGGACATCTTGGCTGGTTCCATAGTTCGGCAATTGCAAATTGTGCAGCTATAAACATAGATACACATGCATCGGTCTAATAGTTTGGTTTCCATTCTTTTGGGTAGATACTCAGAAGTGGTATTGCTGGATCATATGGTAGGTGCATTCTCATTCATCTGAAGGTCTTCCATACTGTTTTCCAAAGTGGTTGCACTAATCTGCAATCCTATCAACAATGTATTAGGGTTCTCACTTCTCCACACCCTTGCCAGCATTTGTTGTTGTTCATGTTTTGGGTGATTGCCATTCTGATTGAGATTAGGTAAAATCTCAAGGTAGTTTTGATTTGCGTCTCTCTGATTGCTAATCATGTTGAACATTTCCTCATACATTTATTGGCTATTTGTGTTTCTTCTTTTGTGAAGTGTCTATTTAGATCCTTTGCCCATTTTTTGATTGGGTTATTTGTTTTCTTAGCTGTGAGTTTCTTGAGTTCTCTGTATATCCTA
Organism: Graphiurus murinus; assembly: GCA_004027655.1. Classification (NCBI taxonomy): domain Eukaryota; kingdom Metazoa; phylum Chordata; class Mammalia; order Rodentia; family Gliridae; genus Graphiurus; species Graphiurus murinus. The sequence continues at coordinate 41,533 of PVLC010001094.1, read as the reverse complement.
GATATTAGTCCTCTATCAGAGAAGTAGCTGGCAAAGATTTTCTCCCACTCTGTGGGCTCTCTGTTGAGGTTCTTGATAGTTTTCTTTGCTGCACAGAAGCTCTTCAGTTTAATGCAACCCCATGTATTGATCTTCCTTTGAGTTGCTTGTGCTTTTGGGGTCTTGTGAGAAAGTTTTTACCTGTGCCTATGTGTTGAAGTGTTGGTCCTATGCCCTCTTCAAGTAGCTGCAAGGTATCTGGCCTGACTTCTGTATCTTAAAACAAGATTTTTAAAATAGAACAGAAAGACATTTTATCATGAAGCTAAAAAGTAATAAGTTGAACTTCATAAAAAATTAAAAACAGTTATTCTTCAAAGCATGACTGTTGGTTAAAAAGAAAATAGAAGATACAGGTCAGGAGAAAATGTTTATAAAGTGGATCCAAAAAGTACTGTACAAAGAATATATGAAACACTTAAAAATGAATAACCAGAAGAAAATAAGCTAGTTTAAACAAGACAATATACTTCACTAGAGGAAATGTACAAGTCAAATAAGCAAATAAGCACATGAAAAAAATACTCAACATATGTATCCATTACAAAAAAGGAACCATCACCACAATTAGATATCCCTAGAAACCTAATAGAATAGCTAAAATTTTAAAATGGTGAACTCTCCAAATATTGGCAAAGATATGGAAAAACTGGGTATTTTATACACTATTGGTGGGAATATAAATGAATACAACTACACTGAAATACATTTTGATAGTTTCCTCAAAATAAAGCATACACATTGTGTAATTCAGGCAAACCACTGTAAGGTAAGCATATATCTATATGAAGACTTGTACACTAATATCCATAGAATATTCAATAGTCAAAAACTAAAAGCAATGGAAGTGTCAAAAACAAGAGGACAGATAAAAATTTTGGCATATCTATACCATTAAATAGTATTTACCAATAAATAAAAAGAAATTATTACTCTATTCATCAACATGAGTTAATTTCAAAGAAATTATACTGATTGAAAGGTGTTATACAAAATAAAATATATCGCACTTGAAATGTTAGTGACATGTTTATTTTGACTCAACAAAGCTGTTTTAAAAATGAGAAAACATATCATATAATTCCATTTAAATAAAATGATAAACAATTTAAGCTAATCTATATAAACAGAAAGCAGATCAGTGATTTCCTGAGTATGAGGGGCTGCCACAGAATGGTGAATGAATGACAAAGGAATACTTAGAAACTTCTGGGAATTATGAACAAGTTAATCATTTTGATTTTTCTAATGGTTTCACAGTTATATACACATGCAAAAAGATAAAATAAATTGTATACCTTGAGTATATTTCCAATTTATTATAGCTCAATCATACTTCACTAAATATGTAAAATCAAACTATTCTAAATATTAAATTTAAAACACAAGTAATTTTATTCAGAGAAGTCCCTTTGTAACTCCTTTTCACTATCCCTTATCCGCCAGGCACCAGGTATATACAATACAAATTAAGTATTTTATACTTTTATTAGTGTAATGTAATTATACATCATAGTGAAATTGAAAGTGATAGAAACACACGTGCACACATCTTTGATTATTTCCCTCCATATACCCCTATTTTCCCTTCTCATTCATGTTAGTGAGATTGATAGTGAAAACCTTGTGTGGACATAACTTTATTTGAACTACTCCCTTCCTCAATCCTTATTTTTCCCCTCTCCTCTTCCCTTCCCCAGTTCCCTTCCACTATTTTGCTGTTTTCTGTCCTCATTTGACTGAAATACCTTTTGCTTCCAATATTTGTTCTAGTTTTTACATATGAGAAAAAAATATATGGCCCTTGAATTTTTGAGGCTGACTGATCTCACCTAATATTCCCTATTTCCATTGATTTTCCCTGCAAATGACATAATTTCGTTCTTCTTTATGGCTGAGTATAAATTCCATTATATATATAATGGAATATATATACACACCACAGTATTGTTATCTAGTCATCTGTTCAGGGACATCTATGTTGGTTACATAAACAATTTTAAATTAATTTTTAGTGAAAAATAAAAATGCAAGATGTTGTCCCAGTTTAGGCATCTCATATCTTCACAGATATTCATTAATTAATTAAATTAATTCAATTTTAAAACTCTCAAGATACCTGCTAAGAGACTTTAAAATATAATTTTACCTTGAGGTATTAGAGAATGCCTCCAAATTATTGGTGCTACTGGTAAAATCTCAGATAGATTAAACTATATATACCAGTAATTAAATCATTATTTGCAGTGTTATCCAATAAAGATCACACAAACCACTCAAGTATAAAATTATCCTGTTCTCACTCTTCTTTCTAATCTTTCTTACTCTGCCTTTTATGTTCTTTACCTATCTTCATCCTCCTCCTCTTCCTCTTTTCCTTCATTCCTTCCCCTCTTCTTTCCATCTTTCTCATACTTTTTTTCTCCTTCCCCTCTCTTTCTTTAAAAGCTCTGATCTCCTTACTATAATATATACATTGCTTACTATATTATTATTGCATATTCCTTCCAATAGAATATTAGGTCCATGAAGATCAACATTATACATATTTCTACTTGCTTGGCTAGCTATTTCCTCTGTTTTTTTCTTGATTTGCTTTAGCATATCCATTGTTTTTTGCAGGCCTCTACTAAGTGTTTTACATGAATTATCTTTTTAAATTCTCACAAAACCCTGTGAACATCTTAGTATTTTCATTTAAAAACAAGGACATTGAAGCTTAAAGAACTTAATAACTTACCAAAGTTTATGCTTATAACAGAGCAGTTTATATTTGAAGTAGAAAGGTCTGACTGTAATTCCCTCACTTTAAATATGAAAGAAGTCAAGATGGTTAGGTAGATGGCAAAAGAGAGGTTGGTTTGTATATTCAAAAGATCTTAGTCAGAATTCCTTAAAGATATGATCAAGATATTTTCTTTCTATATTTAATTTTCTCCTAATACATCAGCTTGAGTGTATAAATGACCTTACATTAAAGGTGGTAGATCAAATTCCTCTTGTTCACAGCCTCTATTTGTATAAATCAACCTTATTACATGCTAATTCTTGCTCAAATATTTTAGAAGTCACTGTAAACATTTTTGCTGAATATAATTGATTTGAGGACCAACAAGATATCCTGAATCAAGTTTACTAAAATTTACCAAAAAAAACTTTGTAAATGTTCCATGTGTGCTTTAAAAATGTGTATTACCTCATAATTGTATATTTAGTTTTTCATTCCCTCAAGTTCTAGATAAATCACCTATTATGTTGTTAAAAATGTTTCTGTTAGATGATATATGTTCACAAACATGTCTGGGGTTTGGTGACTCTATTATTCTCACCTAGGCATTTTACTCCCTACCTCAACACCACAAACACCTCAGTTTCTCCCTGGTTCCAACTGAATTTTTCTTGTGTACTATCCTGTGTCCTTTCAGTGCCAAAGTTGTGAGCTCCTCAGCTGTGAATTTGGGGAAGACAGGTTGATGGTGAATCACAATTCTTGTTTATCATGTGGTTGTCAGAGGCAAGAGTGTTTTCAGATCAACTTTTAGTGATACTCTCAGGCATGAGGCTCACATGGACTTTATAGCCCAAAAGAACCCAGAGAGTAATTAAAATGATTAATATTTTATTTTACTAAAACTCTTACTGGAAGCACAAAATTTATATATATGTGCTGTTTCATACAAGTAATTGTTTTCTCATGTCCTTATAAAGTAAAGAATTTGGGGTTTGTCCCTGATGCAAGTGCTCTCTACAGTTGATTTTTTTAGTTAACTTTTTTTCTTGGTGCATTATAATCATACACCTCGATAAAGTTCAGGGTGATAGAGGTATACATACATGCAATACTCCTTGAGCCCTCCCCCAGTTCCCACCCTGCTCCCTCTCCCTTCTCAACTTCCCATGATTTGCTTTGATAAATTTGTGTATGTACATCATTTCCATTGAGGTGTTTTCCTCTTCAAGTGTTCTTCCCCACTCCCATCTCCCTCAGTTAGGTCCCCTCAGTCACTTTACTAAAGTTTCTCCTCCTTTATCTGGAGTCCCTCCTGTGTCCCAATTTCTCAGCTTCCACATATGAGGGAGAATATCTGACCTTTCACTTTTTGTGACTGATTACTCTCACTTAGAATAATGTTCTCCAGTTCCATCCATTTCCTTGCAAATGACATAACTTTGTTTTTGTTTATGGTTTAGTAAAATTACATTGTGTATATAACCTGTAATTTTGTAATACATTCATCTCTTGATAAGCAATGGATGTAACATAAGGCACAGGCAAATAAGTGCACTAAGAGTCAAATAGACATAACAAAACAGTGTCTCGCATGTACACACACAAGAGGAAAAGAAAAGAAAAAATGGGGGATCTAAAATCGTTTAAATGAGAATGAATAAAAATTTTTTCTTGGAGAAGAGCTGAATCCCCTTATGGCTTTGGATTGGATAAACCCTTGTGAGGCTTTTTTTTATCTTCTTGGTTTGAGGCTTGCTTACAAGAGATGTCAATGATGCTCAAAAGTTCTGGTTCAAGTCTTCTCTCCTGTATGCAGAGCTTTCCACTCTGCTAATGAGGCAGAGTTGGGTGGAGGAACGGGAAAGTTCACCCTGACTGCTTGCTGCTGGCAAGAGGCTCTTCTAGGTTAGGGATTGGGAGGGGATTGGGTTGCTCGCCTAGTGTTCACTAGGGTTTTGGGCTCAATGCCCAGCACCACAAAAAAGTGAGAAGGTAAAGAAAAGGAAGGAGGGGGAAAAGAGAGAAAATGTGGAAAGGTGGTGGTGGGGGGGGACCCTACAGACACACAAACACACAGCAGCAGAAAAAAAAAGAAAAAAAACAACAAAACAAAAAGGAAAAAATAGAACAACATAAAACTCTTGCACTTGGCCTCTGCAGTCTCTTGGGTCTGTGTAGATGTTTTCAGCCATTTAAGGCCCACTTATTATTGTAGGTTTCTGAGCATGTTCCAGGCATTCTCACTTGCTCAAAAAACTATAAAAAAAAATGTCAGTATGCGGCCTCATTGCTAGGGCCTCTAGTGGTGAGGCTCTGGACCAGTGTCTCCCTCTCTGTCTCTATTTGAGTTAGCACTGGGCCCCAGGTGCATGATCCACTCCAAAGAAAGTACAGGAAGTCCACACTCTCCACAGAAAAGACTGGGTTGGTTTGTGATTTCCAAGCCCAGTGTTTCCTTTAGAATTTCATATGTGGTGTGCAGGCAAGGTCTGATTGTAGTCCCACCTTCTCTTCTTATGATCTCTTTTCAGTTACCTGTGGTCAGGGCCTGTACCTATCTCCCTGTGAATCATGCAGTCACCTCTGCCACCCAGTGCACAGTGGGTCTGGGGAGATAGCTAGATATGAATTGGTTGGTGGGTTGATTGTCTTTTTTTGTCCAATGCTGTCACCCACAGGGCTGTGTGATTCTATGTCTGGTGCCCTCACTGTCTGTGGAGTAAATCTCAGGTTGCTGGATATGAGATTTTTGAGGATTTCCAAGATTTCTGCTAGTTGGGTGTGTAGGCTATTTTTCTTGTGTTTCCATTTGCTCAGGGATTTGTTGCTTCTTATTCCTTTTTCAGCATTAGTGTTTAAGAGTGTCCTTGTAGATATCCTTCAGTTCCTCTGTCTTTAGTTACCACCTCCCATAAAAGCAGTTTTGAATGTGGGATGCTGTTCACCTTGGAGCTTCCGAGAAGAGTTAGAAACAAGTTCATCTTAGGGACTTATTGTGTTGCCATCTTCCTCCTCCTCGCACAGTTGAATTTTAAAGAATGTATTATAGTCTATAAGTAAACCTATTTTAACTGGAGTAGGCAGACAATGATTCCTCTTACCTATTATCTTATATGCCAGATTTGCAATAATTTCCTGCTTTACTTGGATTTTTTCCATATGTACCTAACAAAGGTTTCAGTGTGTTTATGGATTATTTCTTCTGATAGGATTTTGAGATATATTTTGTTGATGAGAAGGCTCATAAGCTGGGAATAGTCCCAATATTATGAGTCAAGCAAACCCAAATATCCCACCAAAGATGCAAGATGTTATATAACTATTCTTCATTTTATAGATAAAAGATGAGGATTTTGTCTTCTTGTAATCACATCTAAAGCTTAATAGGTGAGAATTAATGTTATCTTGAGAAAATATTTCTTTGATGTGCCAAGTTGCTTCTCCTATCTTATGAACCATCTCTGCCATTCTCCCTGCTTGCTTATGTTTAAGATCTTAGGATCAATTTTTACTTGCCTCCACTTTTCTTATCTGCTTTCTTAATAAACAATAAAACAAGCATATTTTTTTCATCTTTAGCCTAATTGGACATCTCCCTCATTTAAACTTGATTTGTTTTTCTCAGTCACTTGCTTTATCTAATTATCCCTTTAATCAAGAATCACCTCTACTTTCCCATTGTGTATAAGTTAGCATTCAATACCTAGGCCTGATAATTTAAGATCCTACTGAACTTTCCCTTATCTTTCCTTCAAACATAAATTCTTTCTGGTTACTTATATAAAACTTCTGTTCTGTACATGGAGCATTTTCCCCTAAACAAGTCATACTCAATAATGAAGCTGAGTTTCTTTTTTGTTTTTATATGTCAATTGTTGTTTACTTACTTTATTATTATACTTATCCTATGGCATTTATTGTCTATTGTCATATAAGAAATGATATGCTCCTCTAAGATGTCCATGCCCTATTTATTAAAATCTGTGTACAAGTTACCTTAGATGGCAAAATATATGGTTATTTCACCTTGAGATGGGGAAATTATCCTGATTATCCAGGTGAATGCAAGAATCTTTTTCAGTTGAGTTCATTCAGGTGATGGGACAACAGGAGAATGATCAGAAAGTTGCAATCTTGCTAGTTTCAGTGGTAGAAGAATAGGGTCATGAAGCAAGAAGTTGAAAAGGAAATAAGATGGAGCCTCTCTTAGACCTCCCAGAAGGAACACAACTCTTCTGGCATCTAGATTTTGGCACAGTGAGACCTATTTTAGAACTGTGACCTCCATAACTATAAGATAATTTTGTTGTGTTGTTTTAAGACACCAAGTCTGTGGTAATTTGTTACTATAGCAATAGAAAACTAATACAATTATTTATTAATTTCTTTTCCAGATGAACTTTGAGTTCCTTGAAATCAGGACTGAGAAGCAGTATTCTAACATCCATTCTTCCCTTTCTTCTCGGTAGCAAATTCTATTGTATATTTTGGAAATCCAGTGGGCCTAGCTTCCTTTGTAGTTTAGTGTGTTCATGTAACTGAGTTGTAAAAGAGAAGTACTATGGGAAAACATTTTGAAAGGATTGTGCTATCTAGGAAAAGTGACTTGTTTATCTTCTGTTCCTTTTTATACTTGATTACTGTAGCTCACTCAGCCATTCTAGACTGTTCTGCCTCTGAAGATAAGAGTCCCAAGATATAGTGGATAGAGTCAGAGCAGCTATACCTACTGTGAACAGCTGCTTCTTAGGCCTATTTTACAAAAAAAGGAGAGGATAAATGTCTACAAATGCCTCTGTATATTTGCCTTCTTTTATTTCATGAAATTATGCCTAATAAATACTAACACAGACTGTTGGATTTCTCTTGGCTCCTGGCACAGAATGTTTGTTCAATAAATACTCCATTTTAAATCACTCACTTCCCAGGATCCATATCTACATGTAAATGTTATAATTTTATCCTAATTTTTTTCCATCAGCCTTCTCTAGTGAATTGAGTAGTGTCCCTGCAAAATCTGTTTGCTTGGAAACTCAGAATATGGCCATATTTGGAATATGGTGTTTGCAAAATGTAATTAGTTAAGACAAAATCATATTGGATTAGAATGTGCCATAAACTCCCAACTAGTAACTTGATCAACATTATCACTGTTGTAATCCAAAGCAAATGACCACAAAACTGAGGAAGGGAGATTCATTTGATTCTGGGGTTCAGTTCATATCGGGCTCGGTTACATTTGCAGATCTTGGCATGGTGGTGAGAAGCAAAAAGAAGGAAAACACAAGATCTCGGTTTTCACATCATGGAGGCCAGAAGCAGAGAGAGCAAGCAAACAAGAGGATTCAAAGACAAAAGCACAGTCTCACAGTCCACATCCCCAGGGATACACTTTCTCTAGCCACATCCCACCTTTCTAGGTTACTACCTAGGCCAGTGGCAAGTCTATGGATTTACCTACTGATGAAGTTACAACACTCATGATTTAATTACATAAACTCTGAATATTAATATGTGAGTTCTCTAGGTGGCATTCTATATTTAATCATGACTAGTATCCTTAAGTGAAGAGGAAAGGGCAAAAGATATAGGGAGGTTATGTCATGACCAAGATAAAAATATAGCTACAAATGAAGGTGTTTCAAGGATTGTGGGAGACACCATAACCTAGCAAGAGTCAAGGACAGATTTCTTCAGGAGCATAGCCTTGTAAACTCCTTGATTTCAGAACCTCTCTCCAGAACTGTGAAAAGATATATTTCTATTGTTTTAAGCCACTTAGTTTGTTGTAATTTGTTATAACAGTCCTAGGATACCAAAGATATATACAGATATATATACAGTTCCTGGCATGCAAAGTGTTAGACTTGTTTTATATACTATCATTAGCATCATTATTATTGCTTTCAATACTATTTTCACACATTGAATACTGATTACATAAAACATCATACTTTTAGTGAAAACTATTTTCAAATATAAATATTTCAAATCTACATTAGACCATAAAGGACTTGAGGGTGAAGACATTTCTTGACACTCTTTTATTATTTCCATTCCCATTATTTTATTTAACACAGTGCTGGGCACAAGGAAGACCACAATCTAAAGACAGGAAAATTCTCTATGAATAGTCTTTTCAGAATAATTGGAATATATAAAATAGCTACAACCTCAGGAAATTTGGTAGATGGTTGCTAGGGTCAAAGAGCCCTCCTCATTGACAGAAAACTAGATAAAAACAAAGCTTAAGTTTATTTATACACCAGCAAATGAGGAGGTTCAGACCCTGGCAGAGAACAGTCATCCAAGGACTTCTATCTGTGTTTTTTTTTTGCAGGGGGGACTATTAAAGAGTAATTTCTATTTGTCTCTTTAAATAGGTGCTTTAACTTTTTAGAAATCTTCTATAGTTAAAGTACAAAGAAACCCATTAGGATATCCATGTATAGCTACTATAAGCAAGAACACAGCCTAGGGTAGCAATAAATTTTTGTAAAGCAGGCACGTTTCCTATTTTTCCAACTCCTTCATGCAATCCTCAGCTATATTACTGAGGAGCAAGCTTTTCAAAATTCCCTTTCTTTTCAGCCTCTGACTTGTATTTAGGCAGTTTTTCTCTAGAAGTGTAAACCAAGAAAATTTTTTGAAGTATTGATGAACACAGCAGTCTTTAAGAGTCACAGATGTGAAATTCCAGACTTTTCCTCGTAGAGATGTGGATTTAAATTATCAATATTTTTGACAATTATATCAACATGGCAGGCCAGGACTGTCTCAGCAGGTTTATATTACTCCCTGAGGCCAGAGATTAAACCTAGATAACATTTGCTCTCCAATAAATAAGTTCCAATCAACTTTCTCATTTCTTTACATATATTAACTTTTTAAATATTTTCAATAATCAGTGCAGAAATCCTCTTCATTCTTCTGATTTTACAGATACAGAAATAGAGGTATAATTCTTCACTTACAGTTGGCCTGTTGATTCTTGGTTGGTGGTTTTAGCTACTTTTCTTTTCTTCTTTCAATTTTCTCCTTTATAAAAAGCTAGGTATCTCAGTGAAAAGGATGAACAGAGTGTCAGTTTTTGTTCTAAAGGATTTCAAATGCTTCCATTTTGGTTGGTTAAGGAGATTGAAGTAATATGAAGATTAGCTTATGCACAAGTAAATGTGGATTGAGTCTTATAATAGAGGCAATAGCCATGTTCTTGCATTCCCAGGGTCTAGTGACCTAGTATTGATGACTGCTAGTAATGCAAAATTACCTGGAGTCCCTTGTGCTTCCCTTTGGCAGAGAAATTACACACAGCTCCACCTGCTACACCTTAGTGCCTCTCCCTTCTCTTTTCTCTATGACCCAGGCTTGGTATGCAGGTTGTTCAAAGCTTGCTGTCTGCATCTGCATTTGAAGAATGGCTGATACAGTACAGAAAGGAAAGTAGGCTGCTGGGTTTTTGGCATAGCACTGGATAAGGAGGTCCAGGTAAAACAGTAAAACAAAACAAAACAATTTAAGACCCAAGGCTTCAGGGAAGGGAAGTGTTCTGGTTGGACATTGTGTCACATTCTCTTGAAGATGTGGTGCTATTATCTCTCTCTCTCTCTCTCTCTCTCTCTGTAATAATAATAATAATAATAATAATAATAATAATAATAATAATAACAACAACAACAACAATAACAGAAACTTGCTTAAGCATTGCAAATTAGAGTTTCCCTGGCTCTTTATTTTTATAATTAGCTGAGGAAAATGACCTACAGCGACACCAAAACTATAACTGTAACAGTTTTGGCTCCCAAACTTCAGAATAGCAGTGACACCCGATAGTGGTCTAACACCACTGCATCTTGCAACGTCAGTATCCTTCCTTGAGTGGGATCTGATCCTGGTGGATGAGCATGAGTTCTTGCACTGCTAGGCTCTCTGTGAATGTGGAGCCCCTCTGACCATAGTGTAGCCACAGTCAAACCTCCTGGGGAGGAAGAGCATCCTATATATAGGGTAGGGCTGGCAGGAAGGGAATCTGGACCTCTCCCATGCTTATTATGGCTCAGTGGTGGCCAGTATGAGACCTGAAGCCCATACCCTTCAAAAGTAAAGTTCTCATAGCCATGTAAGTGGGACTAAATTGGTAGCAGTAGCAATGTAAGTGGGACCAAATTGGTTTCATGGTTTACATTGAGGTTTCAGGGAAACCCATTATTTTCTAGCGCTGCTCTCTAATGAGTGCCTTTCTGTTCTGTCCCTGCCTAAGATGGAACACTCTTTTTAAAGCCCTGTGGGAAGTTGAGCTTGGGAAAGCACCTGCCATCCACTCCCAAGGGCCCTACAATAAAGCTTTCTGTTGTCAGGAATGCGTTTCATGGGACAGGTGCCGGGCAGGGTGGGCTATGTAGACTGACCTTCCTGTCTGTGGTCATGTGGCAGTGTTGGTATTGGCAACAGAGGTGGTGAAAGTGAGCTTGTACATCTCTGCCACCATATTTGCATTCAGAACATGCGGGGGAGGTGGTGGCTTCTGCAATGGTAGGTGCTTATGCACCCTGCTGGGGCCCAGGGGGCAGCTCTGCAAGCACCAGCAGGACCAGTAAAGAGGATGGCTTCCAGCTCAAAAGCTTGGCTCTAATATCCACTATCCATCCTCCATTGTATTTTGGAAATTAGTGTTTTAGCAATTGGAGACACCAACAATACCTAGAGACACCAACAATACACAAACACACACACACACTACATATATATATATATACATATGTATATACATTACATATATACTACATATACGCAATATACATATATGTAATATATATGCATATATATAATATGTATAATAATATGTATATATTTATAGAGAGAGAGAGAGAAAGAAAGAAAGAAAATTAAGGAGGAAACAACAGGCACAGGTACAACCTCTGGGGAGGGGGTAACAGGCAGGGGAGGATGAATTGAGGCAGAGGCAAAAGTGGTAAATCCTCACACTCATAGAAGCCATTCCTGGTGGACCATGAGACCACTCTCATGAAGTCCACAGATGATGCCTAGCCAGACTCACACCTGGCTGATATTCTAGCTTAAGTACACCCTCTCTTCCATAGATGGGATCTCAGCTATTGACCCCCCAAAACAGGATTATAGCACTATAAAGTACATGACATCTAAGAAGCCTCTCCTGACATCTGTGGGAATGTTTCCTCTGTTGCAATAGAAAAAGGAGACAATGGTCCCCAGATGACCCACAAACAATTTCCATGGGCCAAGCTTAAAAATATAAAAAAACCCTAGGTAGTTACATGACCAACTCTGAAGAATATCTACAGGCCTATGAATCATTGACATCTTTATATGATCTCACTTGAAGGGACATACGGCTGCTTCTAGATCAAACCCTATATCCTTGGAAAGGGAATGAGTTTGTCAGGGAGCCCAGGAGGTGGGCAACAATTATTATTTATATTGTATACTGGAAGAACCTGGGACATTCCTCTTTTGACAAGTTGCTTACATGCAACCTCAAGGCTGGGGCCCCACATTGTCCCCTTTCAGCACATAAGTAGTTAGAGATGATTTCGATATCCTCATTCCCTTGCCTACAAGTTTATGCAAGTTATTAAAAAAAAGGGGGGAGATGACCTGGTATTGACTACTGCTAGTAAGAATGCAAAATAGTCAAAGCCCCTTGTGCTGCTCTTGGGCAGAAAAATTACATGCAGCCCCACCTGCTACACCCCAGTGCTTTTCCCGCCACTTTGTCTGTGACCCAGCCTTGGTATGCAGGGTATGCAAAGTGAGCTGTCTGTACCTGCATTTGAAGAATGGCTGGTACAGCACAGATAGGCCTGTTGTCATAGCAACCCAGATAAAAAAGACTAGATAGTACTGTTAAAAAACTGTATTAATACCTGAGGCTTTAGAGAAGGAGAATGTTCCACATCAAACACTCCATTGGGTTCTCTTGGAGGCATGTTGCTATTCTCTCGCTCTCTCCCCCTCTCTTCTCTCTCTGTAATAATTAATAAAATAATAATGGTAGTAATAGTAATAATAATAATACTTGCTTAAGCATTGCAAATTGAAGTTTTCTGGCTCTTTTTTTCTATAATTACCCAAGGAAAGGACCCACAGCAGCTAAAACTGTAACAGTAGGACAAAACACAAATGGAGGCCTGCATACCATATGTCTAAACTTCATATATTTAAAATTTATAAATCAAGCAAATTAATATGTAGTCTAACTTTTTATCATCACAGATGTATTTCCATAACAACCTGCAAAAATATTAGAAGGCCCAGACCTTTTAGAATTTTGTTCCAGGACCTGGGAATTCAAGGAGAGCCTGTGCTAGGTCCTGGACTCCTCTGCCTCCTCTGGCTGCCGGTCTGGGTACTCTTCCCACCTCTCTTGCCTGTAATTCCAGGGCCTGTGGATATTCATGACACCTTATTCCACAAAATCATGTTTATTGACATGTTTGCAAGTAGGATTTCCAGATTTAGCAATAAAAAAACATAGGATTCCCAATTAAATGTGAATTTGAGGTACAAAGAAACATTTTAGTATAAGTATGTTCCACACAATATTTTGCTATCTGAAATTCTAAGTTAATGAGACAATTTATATTTGATCTTTCAACCCTACCTACAAGCATTTATTCATTGGCCAAACTTTAGGTCCTCTGGTGCCAACTATGATGGCTGTTGCCACTCTTCTATTGGGTAAGATTTAGAATAAAGCCCCCCCCCCAGTCCTGGAATGTTTTAGGTGCTGTTTGGGCAAGGAATTCTGTGGCCTAGGTCATGCAGAGTATGATTTGGATGGTAGGGGGCATGCGTCACTTGAGGAGAGTCAGTCTTATTTCCTAGGCCTATGAATAGACTAACAATCAAAAAGAAGATTGGAATGTTCAACACTTATATGGAAAGAAATCATGGAAGAAGTGATGTTTGATTTGAATTTTAAATGATGTTGAGATTTTAGACAAGTTAAGAAAAGAGCATACTAAGCAGACATATTTGGGATTTGGGTTATATTTGATTATGCTTTAATTTTAAACACATTAAGACCTTTCTTTTATATGTTTTTAATTGTTTGCTTTGGTTATGTGTCCCCATGACGTATGATTCATATTCTTAGTGATAATGAAGGTGCTTTGTACATAAGGAGATTCATTTCCCTTTGAGTATTAGTTGCATTGGGGCACAAAGACTGAAACACAATGTTGGGCCCTAGAAATTGCAGGTGTTTCATTGATCTGGGAATATAAAAGTCAGTGCAGTGCTATCAAATAGCTAGGATTTAAAAATTTGAGATTCTAGAGAATAGGATACAATTAAAAGGTGAAAAGTTCTGTATGCAGTTTTTTCTCAAAGCAATTGCATATTCTTAGATTATATGTGCTTGGAATGAGACACAGAGAAACCAAGCAAAGAGTAGCTTCTAAGAGGATAAATATATAAGACAATTTGTCAATGTGGTGGTGGAAGAGAAAAAAATAGTAAGAGAAGGCCTGTTAAAAGACAGCCCTCATAAACACCCCAGGCATTCAATTAAAAACCCCCAAAATGTATATTCTAGGAAAAAAGAGCAAAAAAATATAGAAAAGCATTCCTGAAACCAAAGTGATCTGCTCATTTTCTACCTGTTATTTGGAGAAATTTTAATCTTCCCTAGAGGAAGGTAACAAACATCTAGTGTCATATTTTTATACTTAGTATATAATATTCAATAAAGAATTATTAGCAATGCCAGAAAGCAGAATCAGATGATGTGGAAAACAATAAAAAGCAAATGCAGAAACCCTACTTGCCCACAGATAATCCAGATGTTTTGAATTATAAAATAAATATGTAAAAATTAGAGAAAATGTTTTCAATATATTTATCAAAAAAAGATTCACATCCAGATATACGAATAAATTTTACAAGTATATGGAAAAACCCAACCACCTAGTGGACAATTTGAGCAAAAACTTAAGTATGTCACAGAAGAGGGTACCCAAATAGCTGACAAAAACATGGTATGTGACAGCATCATCAGAAACATTTAAATTAAAAATAATGAGAAATTTATCCATCAGAATAAATAAATTGAAAGTTAACTGACATCCATGGTAACAAATATACCATTTTGGTGTAGCATTCTGATAGTGGGAAAGACTCTTAATATGTGGGGGCAGGCTATATATGAGAACTATCTGTACCTTCTGCTCAATTCTGCTGTGAACCTCAATTGCTCTAAAAAATAAAAAAAAAATTAAAACTTGAATATACATCACTAATTGTGAACCCTAGGTCATCCATGCATTTTGGGTGATAATGATATGCAAACATAATTTTATTGGTTTTAGCAAATGTGCCAGTTGGCTGTGGGGATTGATAGTGGAGGAGTGCTATAATTTGGATCTAGAATTACCTCAAATGTTGGTCCCCAGGCTGTGTCATTATTGAGAAGTGGGACTCAGTGGAAGATCTTAGGTCACTGGGGCATATCCTAGATGGGATCATGGAACTCTGATCTCTTTGTCTTTCACCTCTTCACCCATGAGGTAAACAGTTTTCTCTGCCATGCCTTCCTGGCCATGATACCACAGGCCTGAGTGTAATGAAGCTGATTGACCACAGCCTGAAACCTCCAAAAATGTGAGTCAAAACAAAATATTCCTCATTTTAAGTTGATTATGTCAGATATTTTGATAGAATACCCGAAAGTTGATGAGCAGAGGGAGGCTGTACATTTTGTGGGTGGTGAGCTGGTAAGTGGGAATGTTGTACTTTCTACTCAGTATTGCTGTGAACCTAAAGCTGCTCTAAAAGGTTGTTTATTTTAAAAAATCAAGTGACAATATTAACAGTCAGGGAATATCTGGAGAAACCCTACTTGTCATATATCACTGATTGGAATATGAAGTTTCTAATACTAACTTTGGAAAATGGTACAGCAGTATCCACTACAGCTCAACGTATGCCAACATTCTAATCAGCAAGTCAGCTTCTGGGAATATACTCACTGGACAGAAGTACATACATTTGCCAAAGACATATGCCAGAATAGTCATAGTAGTTCTACTCATAATAGCCAATGAATAGCAATGAATAAAATGCCCACCCATAATAGGTTGGATAAATAAAGTGTGACATAATCACACAGCAGCATTCTATAAACAATGAAAATGACTGAACCACAGCCCAGATAAATCTTACAAAGAATGTTGAATAAAGGAAGTTAGCCATAAAATAATATATACTATTATTATATACTATATTAGTAATATATACTATATTATTTTATGTACATGAAATTTAAAGTAGGCAAAAATCTCTTTTGATATCAAAGGAACTGAAAGGATGGTATTGGATCTAGACGCTACTATGGAGCTAGTGGTATACTTTATACATCTTCACCTAGGAGCTGTTAAATTCACTTGGGCAACTCCAACTCATCAAGCTGTTCTAATTAAGAATTATGCACTTTTTCTACATGTATGTTGGATTTCTATTTCTGTGTGTTTGTGTGTGTGGTACTCGGGATTAAACCCAAGGATGTTCTACCACTGAACTCCACCCTTGGCCCTTTTTATTTTATTTTTTCTTAACTTGAAGCAGAGTCTTGTTACATTGCTAAGGATTTTCTAAGTTGCTGAGGTTGGCCTTGAACCTGTGATCTTTTTGTCTCAGTCTCTGAAGTACTGGGAATATAGGCATGAGCCATGGTATCTGACTTAGACTTCTATTTTTAAAGTGTTTTTGAGAGAAGATGGGGGGAATAGACTTGTGCCCAGTACTCTTGTTCTTGCTAATGATAGAATCCATTTAATATAGTCGTGCACCCCATAATGATGTTTCAATTGTCAGCATATAGGATCATGTTCCCATAAGATTATATTGGGTGGTGACATCATAGCCATCTTAGTTTCCATAAGTACACTCTATGATGTTTGCAAAACAAAATTGCCTAAAGATGAATTTCTCAGAATGGATTCCTGTCCTCAAGTGACAGGTGACTACAGTTTGTAATTTAGTACTTGCCAACTGAAGTTGTTTTGCAAAGCAACTAGACTTGAAGTATCATTTCTTATTATATCTTTAGTTTGTATCATCAAAACTTTTTTCAAGTTTTTATTGTCTTGTGCTATGGTCTAGAATATAAAAAATATTCTAGAGCATGAAAATTAGTTTTGTGAGGTATATATAAAAAGATAATAGAGTAAGTATCATGTGGAAGTATGAACAAGTTGCAACAGAGTGTAGAAGAGAAGCTTCAGGGTGAGCATGCTCTGTCAGAGATATGTGAGTTTATGTGTGTGAGCTTCAAAGAAGACTTTATAATGCAAATGATTTCTGGGCTTAATCCTTCAAATGAAGAAGAATGTAAGCACGCACATTAAAAAAGAGGTGTGATGAACTGCTAAAGGGAGAAGAGACACAAATGAAGAGATGGGACTATTAAAATTTTATCATATGAACTGAATGTGTACAGTTAGAGAATACATTTCAAAGTATCATGCATTGCGAAAGTGGATGGAATGATAGGCCACAGGTTATGAAATACTAGAGCCACTCTGTATGGCTATTTAGGTTGTTAATTGTATAAGTGTTAAAATATAAGGGGCCACATAAACACAGTGGACTTGTATGAACCTGGTGTAGTTTCAGTGACCCATACAAAAGCTCAGAAACACTCATGAAGACACATACTGGCACATGTGTGCATGCTGCTGAATCATTTTCTGACTTCCTCAAAGGTTTCTTTTGCTCACTGTTGCTCTTGGAGGCCTAGTTTCTCCACTGCAAACCAAACATAGTCACTTCAGCTGCAGGGCAAGGCATAGAGGTGGCTGTGGAATAGTACGACTGCTGCAGCGTGTGCTGCTTAGCCTCTGGGTTGTGGGGAGAGTGTGTAGATACATGCATACGTACATTCCTGGCTACTGACAGTCAGGGCTCTGAAAATATCCCCTGGATAAGTCCTGGCCCAACTGAGATATTTATTTTGATTCATAGTATATGTATTTGAGGAAGGCCAATTTTTCCCTAATTTACACAAAAGCATTCTATGAACAATGGAAGGTCTAATAGGCCATGTAAAGTGTTTTAAACTTGAGCCGATATGCATTGTGAAAAATTTGGATACTCTAGAGAACTGTTTCAACATAGAGGAGGATATGAAAATCAAATTGCAGTGGGTAGAAAGCTGAGGACAAAGAGGAGACAATAAGAGAAGTTGATCTTCTGAACATGTTTTGCTAGTAATAGAGATGATTGAAGTCCATTTGGTTGTAGTTTTTGTTTTGCTTTGCTTTGAGTTTAGTTTGAAAGTAATTGAAAAGCCAGATGTGAGAGAAAAATAGTTGATTTAGAAGGAAGAGGGGACAATGGAAGAAACATTGTCCAGGCAGATGGAGGGATTAGGTGATGGTGATGATGATTATTATAATGATATTGTCTCTCATTTCTGGTATTCTATTAATTGACAATTTTATAAAGAAGAGACCATCATTCTCAACTTGTAGATGAGGAAGGGAAGTTTAGAGTTGTTATGTAACTTGTATGTAGTCATAGACATAAAATATGAAACTTCAAGTTTAAAGCCATATCTCCCTGATGTTAATGCTATTATCTTAAATAATAATATGCATTAGCCACTGCAAATCAAACATACAGGTAGATGAGATAGGTCACATTATTCTCGAGAAAGGAAGGAAAGGGTCAGACTTACTTATTCTAATGTCTTTCTTCTTGGGACGTAAATATATGTTCTGAAGATTACTAAATTCTCTGTGATGATTTTTTTAAACATTTGAGATGCCTTAATTTTCTTGTTCAATATTTGATTATTTACCTTTAACTAGAAAGATGATCCATATATTCTTGGTAATTGGTACATCCAAATACTTTATATTAAAAGCCAGGACAAGATTGAGAACAAAATAGGGGATTATTAATATAAGTTAAACTAAAAGACATAAACCAAGACTATCCAAAGTATATTTTGCTTTGATTGTAACGCTCACAGCTATTAGCTATATGCAGTGTGATAAAGATTGAATTGTCATGATTGATGTTACTTAGTTCATCACTTCAAAGTATAGTCTGTCTAGAAG
Source organism: Graphiurus murinus (assembly GCA_004027655.1). Classification (NCBI taxonomy): domain Eukaryota; kingdom Metazoa; phylum Chordata; class Mammalia; order Rodentia; family Gliridae; genus Graphiurus; species Graphiurus murinus. The sequence goes on along the minus strand of PVLC010001094.1, from coordinate 22,660 downwards.
AAATAGACATTTTCATAATATCTGTGACAATAGAAGCCATGTTTTATGTAAGTTATATTGTTTTTTACTCCCAAGACATTCTTAGAATGATGAATTGAGAATCAAATGGAAGTTCCTGAAGAAATTATGTTGCTAATCTCTTTATTTCATCAATACAATTTCATTTTAATGCCCTCACTTTACCTAATATTCGAAGTTACTTATATAAACCAATTCTGATCTTTAAAAGTAACTTTAAGTAATCTAATACATTATAGGTTTTCTAAGGTGTAGGTTGATTTGTACATTGTGTGTTTAGAGCACTTTAACAAATCTAGCATCTTGTTGTAATAATTTAATTCAAATAATGTCATAATTTTTCTCAAAACCATACTGAATCAAACAAAGCAGTTTAGTAAAATTTTTAGTTGATGTTTTACGCTAGTATTTAGGTTATTTGCTTAATGTAAATAGTTATATTATAAAATCAGTGTGTATTTCAAGTGTTTCAAAAAAAACCCTAGGTAGAGCTAAAATTTGTTGTGACTTCCTCATAGCATACCAAAACATTTTCATACTAAATGTTTACATGTATAATGGGATTCATTCAAGTTCTCTTCATATTTCAAATTCTGAATTGAAATATATCTATAGGATAGATTACAATATGCACCATGGTTTACTGAGATGCTCATTTTGACATTTTTAAGATTATTTTAATTTTTACAATTCATATGAATGTTAAAGAGGTATAATAATTCCATAGTTTTGTATGTACAGGTATACTGTGCATATTGAAGAAAACATATAAGTCTTAGAGTATGAAAATTTTGAATTGGAATTCATTTATCAGTAAAATATACTCTTGGGTAAGATTTCTGAATTGTGTTCTTGTGTCTAATATGGAGTTAATGACATTATGAAGTCCTGGTAGGCATTGGATATTTCAATGAAACTGCCTTTTCCTTTGAAATTTAATTTTTGCTTGATGACCATGACCCTGTACACTGAAGAAATTTTGTTTTTCTAGTATTTTTGTTGAGTGTCTTTTGCCTTATTTGCCATGCTATCATCCTGACTGCTCTGACCAAAAGGCCAAATCTTTTCTAGATGCTATGATGTTAACAGATTATGTTCTTTTTTGGAAAGAACACCAGGACTAATGTTACAATACCTCATATTAAAGTTCACTTGAGTTATTACCTAGGCTTCATACTGAACATGCCATGTAAGACACGAAGCATTCAAAATTTCAATACTTGAACAATTAGGAAGGACATTCTGGATCATCCCCCAAATCCATGCTCCCAGCTTATTTATTCTAATCAGATTTTTATTGTATAGATTTGTACATTCTTGAATCTGATATTATATCTTAATCCACCATTTGAAAATAAAAATTACAAGTATGAAGTTAGAATGTCTTATTTGCTTGGTAGAAGAATACCCATAGTTCCAAAGATCAGGATACAGGAGTCATTCAGTCATTATTTTTACAGTTAGTTCCTACATACTCAGATGATGCATGTAAATGAAAACCAACCAACAGTCTCTCTTACATAGTAAATTTTTATAATTATCACTGAGTGAGTCTTGAGATAAGTAGTTGAAAAGACATGGAATCTCTAGATTCTGTTAAGAAGATCATAGTCTAGTGGGCACATAAACCAAACTTTACAGTGTGGTATAGGACATATCTTAGTGGAAGGAATAACTAAATGATCAGGAGTTCTGGGAAAGGTTAATGTAAAAGATGAAGACTGATTTGTGCATTAAAGTAAAGAGATACTAACCAGGCAGACAATGAAAAGCTAAAGAGAAAGGTATATAAAATGAAAAAGGTATATAAATGAAAAAGTCATGGAGACACAAAGATACATGGTGTGTTCAGTGAGCCACAGCCACTGTAACACAGCAGGAGTATAATGTGAGCAGAAAGAATAATGGAACATGTGTCTAGAAATGTAGGCAGGGACCTGCCTCTGCACTGGCATACGGCTGTTATTCAGTCATTGTTTCTATATGTCCTTTTTCTTCTCCCATGCAATATATTAAATTAAAGAGCTATACATTCACCAAACTACTTTTCAAATTAAACCAAATTAAGTTTTTCAGTGAAGAAATTAGCTTCTTGAATGTAGGATTTATTTTATCCTATCATTCCATTACGTTAAAAACTTAAGGCATCATTGCCTATTGTTTTTTGCTTAAAATTCATCTTTTAAATAAAATTGGTTAATGTCAAATGTTTTTTAGAGAACATTGATATAAGTGCAACTGCTTTCCATATGTGTGGATTGATGTTTGTTATGGCCAAATAGCTATAGAAAAATGTGCGTTTGCACATTTCTTTCTTTATTTTTTAACACTTAACACAAACTTGCCCTATATTACAAATAGTAGTTTGTAAAAGCTCCACTGATATTTAATTTTATTGTCCAAATTTAATGTTTTTTTCATATCAGTGACTTATGATTCCTAAATCACTTTTGAATGATAAATTATACAAGTCTTAGTAAAATTGGGAGTCCAAAATTAGAAGCCAAAAGTCTATATAATACAATACTTCTTGTGTTTGTATGAAATCATGATCGAAAACAGAATTAATGAATTATTAATGCAAATATATGATATAGCTTGATGATTGATTGTGTGTGTGTGTGTGTGTGTGTGTGTGTGTGTGTGTGTGTTATAATGAGTAGTCATTATAACAAAATGATGGGTAAGTCAAAATTTCCCCAGAACTGATTAGGTTATCAACTGAATAGATGAATAGTGAATATACAATTATACGACATTATAGAATTAGTCAAACTTTTCATCAGTGAGAGGCAAACGGCATTGTTTTACTGAAGAGCATAAAAGATTCCTCTTGAGAAATCTGACAGCTCAGCTGTGTATGTGTTTTTATTTCAATCATGGCTCTGAAAGTTGAGTTTTGAAACATCAGTGCCATTTTGACTTTGATTAAAAAATGAGGGGCTAGTCAAAGAAAACAATGTCAACAGCAAGAGATAGAAAATCAAAGTGGTGTGTTTTTGTGTGCCTAGAAACCTATGGTTTTCAGCCTGGCCAAATAATATGAGTCAAGTGATGTGCGCATGTACATTTGTATCACTTTGAATCTTATTAATTACTATGCACTAATAAAAGTTAAAAAAATAATGGTCCAAAGAATAGTAGAAGATGATTTTATGAGGTTTTTGTGATTCAAGGACTAGAATTTGTGCAAATTCCCATCTAATTATTAGAATTATGACCTTCATTTTTTTCCCTCATAATGTTCTGAAAAGGAGTTTTAGCATTTCTGATAGGCCTCGAGTTATTTTACATTCTGTCTTTGCTAATACTTACTCTTTAATGTCACAAGTACTTTATTTCCCACACTTCTAACCATACTGACGAATTGGGTAGGCAGTGAGGGAACGGAATCCCAGAAGGTGAGAGTTAAGAAAACCAAAATCCACTGCCCCCAAAAAGAAAGGTGGTTCTGTATTGTTCATCAGACTTGAACATGAACAATTAAATGTGGAAGAGTAGACCCAAGATGTCAGAAACCAAAGATATATATGCACCAACCTTAGATTCTTGGGCTGTTGCTACATATAGACAAGGGAACAAACATGCAGAACGGTCTCATAGCTTTGGGGAATTAAAGGTCATAGATGATAGATTAAGTCAAGAAAAACAAGATGAAAAATGGGGACTTTCTTCATTGGTTGATGTCTATACATAGGGACTTCTAGCATACATAAAGCCCTATAATCAGCAACAATATTGGCTATACTCTCATGGAAGCTTTAACCCTGCTACTCTCTTTGGTGGATTGAGTGGACTTTAGGGAAAGGTGGTGTACAATTGATGGTGCATGGCCTGGCCTGCACTCGAGCAGTGCCTAAAGGCCCTGCTATACTGTGGAGTTTATCAAGGCCCTTAGGAGTGATCTGCCTGTCTGTATGCTCCTTCAAAATAAACATTCTACTTTCACTTTCCTGGTGGCTGCAGATTTCATTCTTTGACTCCGTAAGACAAGGACTGGGTAAGAATCTTGGTATCAATACTACTTCAAAATATTTTTCTCCTAAGCATATAAACTTTAGAAAAAGTCACAGGCAATAAATTTTCCCCTAATATTTATCTCCTGACCTCCAGTTTTCATTTCCATTCTTTCTATCAAGTGCGTGTGTGTGTGTGTGTGTGTGTGTGTGTGTGTGTGTGTCCTTATTGATGCCAAGGGCATTCTATCTCCAAGCTACACTGTAACCGTATTTTGTTTTTATTTGGAAACAGGATCTGGCTAAGTTGATGAGAGTCTTACTGTTTGCTGAGGCCATCCTCAAACCTGCAATCATCCTGTCTCAGCCTCCTAAGTATTGGAAGTACAGGTGTGCACCACCATGCCTGGCTTTCTCTATTAATTTTAAGTAATATAGTCCTTTGTCAAATGCCACCAGTGATGGTGGTGACAGTGGAAGAATCCAGAAAACTACCCACTCGAGAATAAATGAGAAACTCCAACTACTTTTGAACTTTCTTCACAGAGAAATTTTCTTTGTGCAAAATGAAAACACACCATTAATTTTCACTAGTGGCCTGTAATAGAGTCATAACTGATACAGAGAAATTGAGATTTTGTTTTTAAAAATCTTAGAATTATAGTCCCTGAAAGTCTACAATCAAAGTTTTGGTGTATGGGTTAAAAAAGTAAATAAGAGGTTTATTCTTGATGAGCTCACAGTTTTTGTTAGAAATAGATATAGGGAAAATAATTATGAGGAACCACACAGAGTACTATACTAGACATCATGTGTGACTAGAGTGGTGAGTGCTTTTTCTCAGAGAACTGAGAAAGGCTTCACAGGAAAGGACCACTGGTACTAGAAGGAAGTAAATGAGCAGGAGCTTTACAGAAAGAGACAAGGAATTGAGGGAAACACCCAGGTCCATGAAGGAGGCTGTACAAAGCCATGGAGTTGTTAAAACTCTTAGTTTGTTCAGGGATACATGAGAACTTCATTGCATGGCCAATGTCTCCAGTGTAATGGTGAGAGAAAAAAAAGAAAGGCCAAAGTATTTTTCTCAGCACTAAAGGGTAAAGGCAGTACTCAAAAAATTTACTAAACTGGATGCTAAAGACTTAGGTCTTTATTACCTGAGAAGTTCAGAATGACCTCATAAAAAGATGGCAATTAAAATATTTGTCTACAAATAAAATTTTATAATTTTCAAGATGTAGCACACACATAATTATATACTGTAAGTAAAGTGAGACAAGTTAATGAGAAAATAGCAATTTGAAATAGACTTATTTTACATAATAATGAATTCAAAATATAAAAGCACTTTAATACCCAATAACTAATTACTGGATAAAAATAATGAAGTCAAGAGAAAGGATTTTAATATCTTTATTTTTAAAACCATTTTAATGATTTTTAAAATGCTAATAATTTTAAAGAGATACTATTTCCTGAAACACTGGACCTGAAAAAAATTCAGAACTGTGTATGCTTAGTGATATGTATATATATTTATACCATGATTACTGAAAATAAAAATTAATGGATCCTAAAGATTATGCCACACATTATTCTGAAGTTGTTCTCTAATTTAGAAAGAACAAAGACAGGAAAGCTTCTGATTTTTTAAGATTGATTTTGTATCCAGACACTTTGCTGAATTTGTCGATCAGTTCTATGGGTTTTTTGGTTGAGTTTATTGGGTCTTCTACGTATAATATCATGTCGTCTGCAAAAAGGGATAATTTTAGTTCTTCCTTCCCTATCTTTACCCCTTTGATTTCCTTCTCTTGCCTTATTGTTCTGGCTAGAGTCTCAAGTACTATATTGAACAGAAGAGGTGATAATGGATATCTTTGCCTTTTTCCTGTTTTTAGTGGGAACTCTTGCAGTTTCTCTCCATTTAATATGATATTGGCCGTGGGCTTATTGTATATTGCCTTGCCAACCATAAATCCATTGAAAAAGAAATCGAGAAAACAATTCCACTCACAATAGCACCCCAAAAAATGAAATACTTAGGGATAAACCTAACCAAGGTAATTAAAGACCTCTATAAGGAAAACTACAAAAAGTTGAAGAAAGAAATCGATGAAGACCTTAGAAGATGGAAGGATCTACCATGCTCTTGGATAGGCAGAATAAATATCATCAAAATGGCCATCCTCCCAAAACTAATCTACAGATTCAATGCAATACCCATGAAATTACCAAGGGAACTCCTCACAGAAATAGAAAAATCAGTCCTTAAACTCATCTGGAAAAACAAAAAGCCCAGGATAGCCAAGGTAGTTCTTAGCAACAAGAACCATGCAGGAGGTATCACAATACCTGACTTCAAACTCTACTACAAAGCCACAGTAATAAAAACAGCCTGGTACTGGCACAAAAACAGACACACAGACCAATGGAGCAGAATAGAAGACTCAGAAAGAGACCCACAGACTTACAGTCAACTGATTTTTGACAAAGGAGCCAAAAATATACACTGGAAAAAGGATAGTCTCTTCAAAAAATGGTGTTGGCAAAACTGGTTAACCATATGCAGGAAACTAGAAATAAACCCCACTTTCTCACCCTGCACAAGAGTCAATTCAAGGTGGATCAAAGACCTGGACATCAGGCCAGAGACCTTGCAGCTACTTGAAGAGGGCATAGGACCAACATTTGAACACATAGGCACAGGTAAAAACTTTCTCAACAAGACCTCAAAAGCACAAGCAACCCTCAGGAAGATCAATACATGGGATTGCATTAAACTGAGGAGCTTCTGTGCAGCAAAGGAAACTATCAAGAACCTAAACAGAGAGCCCACAGAGTGGGAGAAGATTTTTGCCAGTAACTCTACAGATAGAGGTCTAATATCTAGGATATACAAAGAACTCAAGAAAATCACAGCTAAGAAAGCAAACAATCCAATCAAAAAATGGGCAAAGGATCTAAACAGACACTTCACAAAAGAAGAAATACAAATGGCCAATAAATGTATGAGGAAATGTTCAACATCATTAGCAGTCAGAGAGTTGCAAATCAAAACTACCTTGAGATTTCACCTAACTCCAGTCAGAATGGCAATAATAAAAAACACGAACAACAACAACTGCTGGCGAGGATGTGGAGAAGTGGGAACTCTAATACACTGTTGGTGGGATTGCAAACTAGTGCAACCACTTTGGAAAACAATATGGAGGATCCTCAGATGAATGGGAATGAATCTACCATATGATCCAGCAATACCACTTCTGGGTATCTACCCAAAAGAATGGAAACCACACTATCAGACCGACGTATGTGCATCTATGTTTATAGCTGCACACTTCACAATAGCCAAACTATGGAAACAGCCAAGATGTCCATCAACAGATGAATGGATTACAAAACTATGGGATATGTACACAATGGAATTTTACTCAGCCATAAAGAAGAACAAAATCATGTTATTTGCAAGGAAATGGAGGCAACTGGAAAACATGTTAAGTGAGATTAGCCAGTCACAAAGAGTAAAGAAGCATATGTTCTCCCTAATTTGCGGACGCTAGGGAGAAGATGGGGCATAAGAGGGTCTCCAGATGAAAAAGGAGAGACCCTCACAAGCAAAGAAGTTGATTTAGCCGAGGGGGTTGGACGGGGGCGGGGGGGACACTAATGTATATCAAGGTCACTCACTAAACTGAACTTGAGAGGGAGGGAGGGCAAGGGAGCGGGGTGGGAATTGGGGGAAGGGGTCAAATGAGAATTGTGAGCACATGTATCATTATCAATTTGCACCTAACAAAGATGTATGCTTACAATGTATGAATAAAAATAAAAATTAAAAAAAAGAAAGAACAAAGACAAATGTGCTCTGAAAAGTTTCATGATTTCAAATTATTGAGCCTAGAACAAAATGTGGAATAGATCAAGAAGGGAGGAAATGTATACATTATTTTATTTTCTTAACAATCCAAGGATAATCCCTCATGTTCTCTTTCAGAATATAGTAGGCATAAGAGATGAGATAAAGAGGAGAGAAATTGTGAGACAGACATAACATTTTTCTATCATACCTCTTCCAGTTAAGATCAATTGGACATATTTCTAAAGCAAGCATATACAGTAAATGGGTGAGGCTGAGTCATGATAAGGCAATGTGCACCTGATGGACATACACCTGCTCAAAAACATTCACTAACATTACAAATATTTTTGAAATAGTCATTTCCATACTAAATTCTGTCATCAACTTTCATTTTACCTCTTAATAAAAAAAATCATACTTCTCTGTTACTTCTTTGGAGAAGTCTTTTGAAAGGAGGCCCATGCATAGGCTCCCCAATGGTTACCTTTCTAGGGCTAGATTTTCTCATGCTGTCTTCTATCTTCCTCTACACATCCAGGGAACCTTGAAGAAGTTGCCACCATCTTATTTTAACATTCATTTATTTGTATATTTACCTATGTATGTGTTAACTATTGGCATATTTATTTGGACTCATATTGATTGCAGAACTGAATCTAGTCCAAGCATCAGGGTAGAGAGTTTGAATGCAATAGACATAGAAACATGGAGTATGAATGTTGATGGTGTTTTATAGGGCACAGATCACTTTCATTATTTTGTCACACTTGATTACTACAGAAACCTTAGGAAGCATATCAGGTAGACATTAATATCTCTATATTATGCATGAGGAAATTAAGAGTAAATGAATTGCATTTCTAAAGTTTCCCAAACAATAAGGAACAGAGATCATGTCATTTAATCTATAATCCTTCACATCAAAGTTATAGCACTTTTTCCTCCCACTTATATCCATTTCTTTTATTCTCTCTTCTTCTCGTTTGTATTCATTTCTTCCTTTGCTACACTTCTATACTCTGTCCTCCATTTCACTACCCCAGCATATCCTCCTCTCATTTTCCCATGCAGCTCTGTCGTTCATTGCACAAGTCACCTATGAAAGTGAGGAGGGACTGAACTTAGAAGATGGCTGGCTGGCTTATGAGCCAAGACAAGACAAGGGAAGTCTTTAGCAGAATTTAATATCAATTCTGGGCATTGGAGGGTACTTGGTTGGGCTCTAAACATACAGATCAATAGGAAGGTGAATGTGAAGTAAAAAGAAACTCAATCTCAAACTAACTTACTGTTCAAAATGTGTTAATCCACATGCTGGCATTTTTCCTGAAGCTAAGAAATCCCTATTTTCTCTCCACAAGAGCCTCATTTCATCTCTACATTTACCCTCTGAAGCTGTTCTATCTTTAAGTTCATCCTTACAAATGCTACACTAGAACAAAGCTGGTGGTCATGCATGTGCAGAGAAAGCATGAAGGAGTCTTAATTTCCTGCACTAGTTCATCTGTTAATAGATAATTGAGTGCTCCCTTTGGCCCATTGAAAATTAGACAAAAGTATCTTCACTTTACACAAGAAATACACAGCAAGGGGCAACTCCTCAATAAAAGGAGGTGTGAAGTAAAGTGTGAGACAGCTTAACAAAGTGTGCCAAAAAAAATCATCCTGCCTCATGTAATTTTTCTTCAACCTCTTATCCAGCTGGGGGTCCAAGTTCTCAAGTGGAGACTAATCTAACTCTTGCCAGCTAAAGGCTGCAATCAATAGTGGTGCTTCATGTCAACTACTCAACACAACTTCATTTTACTTGAAGGGAATATTCCAGGAAATCAGTAATATTTTTTATTCTGATAAGGTGGGCCACCATGGTGTGTAGTTTCGTCTATGTGGGCTAGATTTATCCAATTCTGGAGGTATTTTCAATGATAAATGGGAATTATGAAATTCTCAAACAAAACATAAGTGGCTTAATGATTTGTTTTTGTAGTTCAGTAGGTGAATTTAGCTGGATTTGCAGACAGAATTCATATGCAATGGCCAAAAGTGTCTGATTAGTATCAGCATCCTAATGAGGATGTGAATCAGTTGGGTAATGTCCAAACAGAATGACAATGTAGATCAGTTCTAGCTTACATACTTCAGTCAGAATATCTGGGACCAGTCTCTTACATCCTTGTTATAATCAATCACCTTTAGGACTAAAAACTTATATATGCCTTGTGTTTTCCTTTCTTATCTAATTAAATCTAACAGATGCTATGAACTTTAGACTTTCATGAGAATTCTAAAAGGTCCTGGTTGTTATGGCTTTTTTTTAAGAAAGAACAGATATTTTAATAGTATAACTTTATATCAGAATAAAAAGTTGAATTTGTGTAATTTATCATTTTAAAGAATAATTTCAGATTTATTTTATTTTATTTTTATTCTGTGACTTTTGGCCTGTTATTTTTTTTATTGTAATAATAAATGCATTATAAGCATACATCTTTGTTAGGTACAAATTGATGACATATTTGCACATATTTCTCATTTGACCCCTTCCCCAATTCCCACCCCTCTCCCTCGCCCTCCCTCCCTCTCAGGTTCAGTTCAGTGAGTGACCTTGATATAGTTGTGTAAGTACATCATGTGCCTTAGGATGTCCTACCACCCCCGTCCATCCCCTTCAGTTAAATCAACTTCTTTGCTTAGCGAGGGTCTCTCCTTTTTCTTCTGGAGACCCTCCTATGCCTCATCTTCTCCCTAGCATCCGCATATTAGGGAGAACATATGCTTCTTTACTCGTTGTGACTGGCTAATCTCACTTAACATAATGTTTTCCAGTTGCATCCATTTCCCTGTAAATAACATGATTTTGTTCTTCTTAATGGTTGAGTAAAATTCCATTGTGTACATATTCCATAGTTTTGTAATCCATTCATCTGTCGATGGACATCTTGGCTGTTTCCATAGTTTGGCTATTGTGAATTGTGCAGCTATAAACATAGATACACATGTGCCAGTCTGATAGTTTGGTTTCCATTCTTTTGGGTAGATACCCAGTAGTGGTATTGCTGGGTCATATGGTAGGTTCATTCCCATTCATATGAGGATCCTCCATACTGTGTTCCAAAGTGGTTGCACAAGTTTGCAATCCCACCAACAATGTATTAGAGTTCCCACTTCTCCACACCCTTGCCAGCAGGAGTTGTTGTTCCTGTTTTTTATGATTGCCCTTCTGATTGGAGTTAGGTGAAATCTCAAGGTGATTTTGATTTGCATTTGTCTGATTGCTAATGATGTGGAACATTTCCTCATACATTTATTGGCCATTTGTATTTCTTCTTTTGTGAAGTGTCTATTTAGATCCTTTGCCCATTTTTTGATTGGGTTATTTGCTTTCTTAGCTGTGATTTTCTTAAGTTCTTGTATATCCTAGGTATTAGACCTCTATCTGTAGAGTAACTGGCAAATATCTTCTCCCACTCTGCAGGCTCTCTGTTGAGGTTCTTGACAGTTTCTTTTGCTGCACAGAAGCTCCTCAGTTTAATGCAATCCCATGTATTGATCTTCCTTTGAGTTGCTTGTGCTTTGGAGGTCTTGTTGAGAAAGTTTTACCTGTGCCTATGTGTTGAAGTGTTGGTCCTATGCCCTCTTCAAGTAGCTGCAAGGTCTCCGACCTAACTTCCAGGTCTTTGATCTACCTTGAGTTGATTTTTGTGCAGGGTGAGAAAGTGGGGTTTATTTCCATTTTCCTGCATATGGTTAACCAGTTTTGCCAACACCATTTGTTAAAGAGACTATCCTTTTTCCAGTGTATATTTTTGACTCCTTAATCAAAAATCAATTGACTGTAAGCACATGGGTCTGTTTCTGAGTCTTCTATTCTGCTCCATTGGTCTATATGTCTGTTTTTATGCCAATATCATGCTGTTTTTATTACTGTGGCTTTGTAGTAGAGTTTGAAGTCAGGTATTGTGATACCTCCTGCATGGTTCTTGTTGCTAAGAACACTGTGGCTATCCTGGGCTTTTTGTTTTTCCAGATGAATTTAAAGACTGATTTTTCTATGTCTGTGAGGAGCGACCCTGGTAATTTCATGGGTCTTGCATTGAATTTGTAGATCAGTTTTTGGAGGATGGCCATTTTGATGATATTTATTCTGCCTATCCAAGAGCATGGAAGATCCTTCCATCTTTTAAGGTCTTCATCGATTTCTTTCTTCAACTTTTTATAGTTTTCCTTATAGAGGTCTTTAACGTCCTTAGTTAGGTTTTTCCCTAACTATTTTATTTTTGGGGGTGCTATTGTGAGTGGAATTGTTTTCTGGATTTCTTTTTCAGTGGATTTATGGTTGGCATACAGAAAAGCTTCTGTTTTTTTAAGATTGATTTTGTATCCAGACACTGCTGAATTTGTTGATCAGTTCTATAGGTTTTTAGGTTGACTTTCTTGGGTCTTCTATGTATAGTATCATGTCATCTGCAAAAAGAGATAGTTTTAGTTCTTCTTTCCCTATTTTTACCCCTTTGATATCCTTCTCGTGCTTTATTGCTCTGGCTAGATTCTCAAGTACTATATTGAACAGAATAGGTGATAATGGCCATCCTTGTCTTGTTCCTATTTTTAGTGGGAACTCTTGCAGTTTTTCTCCCTTAATATGATGTTGGCTGTGGGCCTATTGTATATTGCCTCTATGATTGTGAGGTATGTTCCTTCTATTCCGAAATGCTTTTAGCATGAATGGGTATTGAATCTTGTCAAATGCTTTTTCCGCATCAATTGAGATGATCATGTGATTTTTGTCTTTGATTCTGTTTATGTGGTGAATTACATGGATTTTTTTTTTTTTCATATGTTGGACCAGCCTTGCATCCCTGGGATGAACCCGGCTTGTCATGGTGTATAATTTTCTTGATGTGGTTTTGAATGCTCATTGCTAGTATCTTGTCTAGCAGTTTTGCATCTAAGTTCATCAGTGATATAGGCCTATAGTTTTCTTTTCTTGAGCTGTCTTTATTTGGCTTTGGTATTAATGTGATTTTGGCTTCATAGAATGTGTTTGGGAGGGTTCTGTTTCTTTCTGTTTCATGGAATAGCTTGTGAAGTATTGGGATTATCTCATCTATAAATGTTTTATAAAATTCACTTGGAAAACCATCTGGCCCTGGGCTTTTGTTTGATGGTAAACTCTTTATTGCTGTTTCTATCTCTTTGATTGTTATTGGTTGGTTTAAGTTTTCTATATTTTCCTGACTCAATTTAGGGAGGTTGTATGTGTCTAGGAATTTGTCAATTTCTTCTAGATTTTCCATTTTGTTGGAGTATAGTTTTTCAAAATACTTTCTGACTATTTCTGTATTTCCATACTGTTGGTGGTAATATCACCTTTTTCATCTCTTATTTTGGTAATTTAGGTTGATTGTCTCTTTCTTTTGGTTAGGTTGGCCAATGGTACTGAGCTTAAATTTTTGAGTGTGTCTCTGGCATTTTTATTTGCTCTGTCAGTGCAGGCAGGGTGTTTCATTGGTGTTTCTCCCGCTGCTACCTTATGTCTCTGGGCTCTCCATAGGGCCTGACTATGTCTCTCTCTCTGCCTTTGCTGATGGTGGGAGTTCAGTCTAAATGCCGGGCCTTTCCAAATGCCCTATGTTCAGTGGATTCTTCTGCACTTCTTCTCCTGTCTAGGCTCTAGAAGGGCGGGTGTCTGATTCTATCTTTTGTATAGTGGACCCTGCACCCCAGGAGCTTGGTTCCACATAGGGATCCCTGCTTCTTGACCTGTTTCACCTCTGGTCGCTGGGGGCACAATAGGTCACTGACAGTCTGGATAGCTGGCATGAAATTGGGTGTGAGGGGCTGGAATCAGTATGGCCGCTGCTTTTTCAAGGTGTGCGCTAGCTCCCCTGTTCCTCCTGGGCTGTGTTTAGCTGCTCTCGTTTCATGCTCACATTTCAGGCACTCTTCCTTCCATCAAGAAGCTGCGTTCGCAGCTGTCCTGTTTCAGGGTCTGCTGTGCAGTCGCTCACTATTCCATCTCTGGAGCAGAGTGCAGGGGCAGACCCGTGAGAGCTTATGCTGATCATCCCATGCATTCCGGTCTCTGTGGATGGTTCGGGGATCTCCGCCTGGGTAGGGTGTGGAGTCTAGGGTGTGCCAACGCCACGCCTGGTCTGGTATCTGTGTCCGCCGTGGAGTTTGCAGCTCTCAGCTTCTGGCTGGTCCCCACAGCTCCAGATCCCATCTCCTCAGCTCGGTTCTTCAGCGGCACTGAGCGTGCATGGATCCACAGCGTGGTGGAGTCCCTTGCTTTCCCGACTCCGCTTTCTGGATCTTCTGTAGTTGTGGTTCAAATTTCGCTTTTATTGATTTTTCTTTTTCTTCTGTTAAGAAGCTCTTTTTAGGGACTCAAGATGGCGCCTGAGTGAAATGTCTTTACCCAGACGCTGTGACTTCAAATCAAATTTGCCAAAAAATCCAGCTTCTTAACAGAAGGAAAAAGCAACAAAAAGGGACGAAAGCTGAACCACAACGGAAGAGAACTTGGAGAGCCTTCGGAAAATACAAGAGACCAACAAGCAGAGGCTCCCTGTGAGCCGTGAGCTCTGCTCGGGCCCCAAACGGACCCCGAGCAGTCCGCAGGCCCTGCGCGGGCGGCGGACTCAGCAGAACCGGGACCTAGAACTGAGAACTACAGGCACCTTGGTGGATCCAGTGAACAGGCGTGGTGTGCCACATCCATGCAGGCAGGGAACCCCCACCAGCCACAGAAACCAGACACATGGGACAATCAGTTTAAGCTCCAGTGGGGAATTTCCAGGGCACCACTCCAGGGACTGGGCAAACAGCTGTACAACAGAGATTGAACCAGAATGGCAGCAAATGCAACTTCTTGACAGAAAAAAGAGGAGTGGAGCTGCACAGACTCCAGGAAACAAGGAAGCGGGCGCCCTGCGACTCAAGCTGCCAGCGGTAACCGTGAACCATGGGAGTCGAGAGCCTGCGGGAGCTGCGAGCTGGTGTGCGCCATTTTGCATTCCAGCCCCTCCCATACGACATCCCGCCAGCTATCCAGACCTCCATTGACCTAGAGTGCCCCCAGTGATCAGAGGAGGAACAAACAACAACAGAAATACCAGTAACAGGGATATGCAAGTTTAATTGGGCCCCTGACTTACAGGAACCCCTGTGAACAGCACAGACACATAAGCTAATAGCAACAAACCCCCTGCCTGCACTGACTGAGCAAATACAAATGCCAGAGATACACTCGAAAATTTAAACTCGGTACTTATGAACTAGCAGAGTTCTTGTCTTAATGCTGGGTTGCTGTTTTTATGTTTTGTGTTTTTGTTTCTTTGTTAGTCTGTTTATTTTAATGTGTTATGTTTTATCTGTTTTTACTCAGTATTCGTTTTGTATTGCCTTGATTCACTTATGTTTGTTTGGATGATTGCTTGCTTTGTTAATACTTGCTTAGTCTGTTGAATCCCCTCCCTTTCCCTTTTACAAGCTTCCCCCTCCTCTCTCCCCTATATATTCCTCTCCTCAACGTTTTACCTCCTCTCTTTTCTTTTTCTTTTTTTTTTCCTGTCTCGTATCAAGACCATCTCATACTATCACACTCAAAACTCTATATTAACTACCAGACTCTCCTGACATATCTATTATCCCTAATCTTTAACAATATATCACCTCAACACACTTAACCTTTTGTTCCACTGGAACATACTCTCTTCTTTACCCTATTCCTGCATGCATTACTGTAACTTCTTACCCAACCTCTATGACTGAGTAAAAACTATTCCTGTATATATCTTCAGATACCCCTAAATTCCCTGCAGAGATTGGACAAGAAAACATGCAAGACCAGCAAAGATATTAATCCAAGAACAGGGAACACATGGGAAGGAAAAATAACAAAGAAACAATGAGCTACCACAACCCCTCAATAACAGATCTCACCAACCCAGAATGGCAGAGATTACCAGAAGAACAATTCAGATCTTTAATGCTAGAAAAAATACAGGATTTTCAGAAAGAATGTAGGCAGAGCTTTAAAGAAATAAAGGAAGAAATGAAGGAACAAATAAACAAAGAATTCGATGACCTGAAAAGGAACCAAAGAGAAGCATTGAAGGAAGTGAAAGATGAAATAACCGAAATGAATGCATCAATACAAACTATAAACAGCAGATTAGATCACATGGAAAATAGAATATCACTCTTAGAAGATGATCATTCCAAAAACGAATGTATAGTACAGAATTTAGAAAAAAAAATACGACAGTATGAATTGGACATTGAAGAGATCTGGGCCAATTTTAAAAGAGCTAACCAAAGAATAATAGGCATGAAAGAGGGATTAGAAGTTGAAACTTATGGAATAAACAATCTCTTCCAAGAAGTAATATCAGAGAATTTTTCAAACATAGAAAGAGAAGTCGACACACAGGTACAGGAAACATACAGAACTCCCTCAAGACAAGACCAAAGAAGAGGCTCACATGATAATCAAGCTGACCAATATGGAAGCTAAGGAGAGAATTTTATTTATTTATTTATTTTTTAATTTTTTATTGTAGTAATTCGTGCAATATAGCATACATCTTTGTTAAGTACAAGTTGTTAACAACATATTTGCACACAATTCTCATTTGATCCCTTCCCCAATTCCCACCCCATTCCCTCCCCCCATCCCCCTCAGGCTCACTTCGGTGAGTGACCTTGATATGATTGTGTATGAACATCATGTGCTTTAGGGTGTCCCTCTGCCCCCTGCGTCCACTATACTTAAATCAACTTCGTTGCTTATCGAGGATCACTCCTTTTCATCTGGAGACCCTCCTATGCCTCATCTTCTCCCTAGCATCCGCATATTAGGGAGAACATATGCTTCTTAACTCTTTGTGACTGACTAATCTCACTTAACATAATGTTTTCCAGTTGCATCCATTTCCCTGCAAAGAACATGATTTTATTCTTCTTTATGGCTGAGTAAAATTCCATTGTGTACATATCCCATAGTTTTGTAATCCATTCATCTGTGGTTGG